>BMAO01032810.1:0-108451 GCA_019973975.1 Trichonephila clavata
TATTAAAAAGTCTTAAAATTAAGACTTACTAAACAATATTCTGTAATTATTTAGTTAAAACAATTACTTTATATATTATGTATTGCGGTGTCAAAAGGACACCGGTGGACGTTTAAGGTTAATCAAAATCCAGGACGTTCTAGTGTTAAAGGTATAAATATTGGGTGTTTTAAAATTCGAAAAAATGATATTAGTATGTGAAGTTAATTTTAATTATTAAATTATATATGAGTTCTTAATATTTGGTGTTTTCATGCACCTTTAAAGTTAGTTTGTGATACAAGTTGAGCTAAGAAATTTTAAATGTTTTAGGATTAAAGTACTAATTATAATCCATTTTCTAGTTCAGAGAATTCTGCTCTTTTTGCTATTGAATTATGTTATACAATAGGAAAAATGGACACAGATATCACAGTTTATATTTATATTTTTCATGTGCTTTTAATAAAGTATGCAAATAATAAAGGGCTTAGTATTAAATTAAAATGCAATTGTTCCATTTGAAAAGAACTCTAAGTATTATTCATCTAAAAAAATACATAGAGAGAAATTATACTTTTGTTCATTAAAATATTACTAATCCTTATTTAATATTTTTGTAATTTTTTATAAATTAAAAATTATTTGTAAACTACAATGCTGGCCAACGTAAATGCAACACCAAGAAAGACAAGATATAGAGCAACAAAATTTATTTTGTAGATAACATGTTCACCAAGTATCAAATAATTTAATTTATAGACATCTGTGAAGTGTGGTTCCTGCCAGAATCAGTAGCCGCCATTGTTGGAGATCACTGCTGCCACACGCCTCGGCATTGATTTAAAGAGACTTTGGATGTGTTCTTGGGGTACAGCAGACCAAGCAGCTTCCACACTTTGCCAAAGTTGATCTGGTATGGCAGCTGGGGGTGTAATGTAGGCCAATCGTTGAACAACCATGGACCATATGTTTTCTATCGGCGAAAGATCCGGAAAACGAGCCGGCCAGGGAAACAATTCATTCTGGTTATTGAGGAAGAAACTTTGGACACTGCGTGCTACGTGTGGTCGTGCATTATCCTGTTGAAATATGGTTGTGGCCAAGCCCTGAAGGTAAGGAAGGGCAACTGGCTCCAACACCTCGGAGAGGTAGCGCTGACTTTATAAAGTACAGGCGTACTACAAGAGTGCGAGAGCGATATCCAACACCTCCCCATACCATAATACACGGGCAGGACCAGTG
The DNA here is from genome assembly GCA_019973975.1 of Trichonephila clavata. Classification (NCBI taxonomy): domain Eukaryota; kingdom Metazoa; phylum Arthropoda; class Arachnida; order Araneae; family Nephilidae; genus Trichonephila; species Trichonephila clavata. Next base: position 1,225 of record BMAO01032810.1, read on the forward strand.
TGGCGGGGCATAACGCAGCTGTTCAGCATTATCTTCCACGGTGTCTCCAGACTCGAATCCGAACATTGTGGTGTTGCAGACAAATGCGTGACTCGTCAATAAAGACAACTTCATTCTATTCTGCCGCCCACATCCCTTGTTTCATCGCACCATTTTGGTGGCGGGAGGACGTCTGTGGGTTTTGCGTCAAGAGTACGGCCAAATGCAATGGATGTCTTGCGGACAGACCACTCTGCTGTTAACGGCGTCGAATGCAACGCCGCACATAGTCGAATGATGGGGTAACAGACTCAATGAGCGGTGTTATGGTTGATTTTCGTATCGTGAAATAAACACAAAATGGATGCGTGTGTGGAAGAGATTAACTGCAACAGTAGAATACCGAACAATTTGAATGCCCAGAATGTATTTGTAACATGACGACACCTTGTGATGATAAACACCTATTCTACATGGCGCTTTCTATTTGTAAAGCCTCGTTTGTGACGGTCATCCATCTTTGAAACACATTTACTAGTCTGTATCAGCCTCAAGGGTTCGTCTATGTCTGCTGTGTATGAGTTATGTGTAAAGATTTTCTTTTCGTAGAATATCTTTGAAATTGTACCACTTACGTTTTCTTCTACAATGGATCACCAACACAGCCTTTATTGTACAATTTGCTACTTAACATGATTGTCAAGCAGTTGAGTCCTGCAACAGTCTGAGATACGAGGGTCACTCTGAAATTTTTGAGATATTGCTAGGGTTTTAAAGTTATACCTACAAAACTTTAAGAGTGTTCAAAGTAGTCTCCTCCAGCATCAATGCACTTTTGTAGACAAATTTGCCACTGATTAAATGCGTCAAACTATTTATTTCTTGGAATTGATAAAAAAAAATGCACTTATAGCCACATCAATCTCTTCTGAATAAAAACGACGTCCTTGTAAGTTCTTTTTCAGATTAAAAAATAACAAAAAATCACACATTGCTAGATCCGGAGAATAAGATGGATGTTCTTTCCCTTTTTTTTGTTTTTGTTTAAGAAAGTCAACTGTTAATCCGGCTGTATGAGAAGATGCATTGTCATGTTGAAGCATTAGTACCCTAACATTAACTTCTTGGAGAATTTCTGGATGATATTTAGTGATCTACCAGTTTGCTGTTACTGTCTTCTGTCCTTCCAACTTGAGGGTTTTGACCAGCCCCGTAATTTTGTAGAGAAAACGGCATACATTACCTTTTTTATTGTTTATTGTCTTTTAACCATTGTTGGCGTGGTATCATCTTCAAAGAGCCATATTTTGCTTTCTTGACATGTTGGAATGTCAAAAAAAAAAATAAATAAACGGTTTATACGTTTTATCACCCGTTACAGTTTCAGAAATGATGGGGTGGCCACCATCATTTAGCAATTTAAGTGTTTCTTAATTGATTCTTTTTGGTGATCAGGTAGATTATGGGGAATCCAACGACAAACTACTTTTTTCACTTGTAACTCTTCATGAATAGTTCTGTGTATGGCTGCGGATCCAATGTTAAGTTCCTGCTATATCATTTGGTAGGCACAACGATTGTCATACATTAACAGTTTTCGTATGATAGACACATTATCTGGGTTACTTCCGACCGCGGCCTTCCTGAATGTTCTTCATCCTGAAGAGAATTGCGAAAACTGCAAAATTCTTTAAACTATCTGATAACAGTAGCACGACATGGAGATTCATCAAAAAATGCTAATTGCAGCCGTTGAAAGCATTCCTTTTGATTTAATCGAGCTTTAAAACAATAGAAAATCATAGCACGATAAGGTTCTCGCGTCTGAACTGCGTTTTTCTCTCTGTCTAAAATTTATTCTATGCTAAACAATTCGAAGTAAATAAGTAAAAAAGTCGTCTGTTGTTTTAAAATGCTTTGTATTTTCAAATTAAAACGTTAATTTTTTTTTTGTAATTTATCGTCTGCACGTATCTTAAAACTTTCAGAGTTATCTTCGTATAATGAGGAGTGTGTATTTGCAAGATGCTATAGAGATGAACACTCGCTGCCAAATTTTTTTATTAATCGTCATACTGGAGGGAAAGCTTTCGTTATTTATTTGGAAAATATTTAATATTGTTAATGACCCCTCTTACTCGGAATTGAGAAAAACTTATCAGTGAATTTTACAGCTTGTGAAACACATCTGCGGAGTATTTTTTAACAAAACAGTGTTCATTAATATGTTGCTCGGAATGATGGAAGCCTTCTGCAATGCAATTCAGCTCCTGCCTTGTCCATGGCTTGACCATTCTCCTTGTATGTCGCCCTTGAAGAATATCTCGAATTATATCAAGCAAATGTTGATTCTTACCACACTTCAGTCAGAGAACACCGCAAACTTTGACATCAGATATAGCCATATGTAATGTTATTCCTCAGTGCAGTGTTTCTCAAACTGTGGGGTGATCCTCCCTAAAGAGTGACTTTCTACAAGGGGTCTCTCTACGTGATAACTCTAGAAGGGGGTTGCAAGCACATTGAAAAGTCGGAAACAAAACATTATTTTAAAAATATTAATTTACTGAAAGGAAACAAAAGAAAATACATTCTGGCGTAATAAAAAATAAAATATGCATTTAAACTGATATAATATACTTATAAATGTATCAGTACTGCACAATGTATTTTATAATTAATTTAACAATACCAAGTTATGAACAAGTTTAATAATTACCAGTGACTGCATGGGCTTGTCATATATAAAATTATTACAAAAATTAACGTTTATCTTGATAATTTGTACGGTTCAGAATTATTCCCTTAACTGTCGATTAAAAATGATGCGATTCTGTCCCCAATGCCACCGTTTTCCACGTAGGCTCACGTTTGTGATGTATTGGGGGGGGGGAATAAGGAATAAATAAGCAAATCATCTGAAGTAAGTAAATCCATCGCAAACGTACACACTGTCAAGGTCCTTTTATTGCATTCCAAAGCCCTTGGAACAATGTTATGGATAACAGAGCACAGAAAAGATCGTACTTCTGAAAGACTTATATATACGTCCGGGAAATTAACGCTTTAATCGAGCGAGACTTAAGAGGTTAAAATCGTATCGTAGCTTGAGCGTCAAAGTATATTATAATATAATTCAATGTATTGTTATTGTATGGAAGGGGGACTGCGAAGAAAATTTTGGTATAATATTGGGTCGCAAATATTGAAAGTTTGAGAAGCACTGCCTCAGCATGATGTTTAGAATCTATAACAGTTGATTGCCATTTCTTGTGACAAGTTATCATAACCGCACATAGTGCCTACAACCGGTATTAATTCCCAGTATTAATTTTTGTTTTATTGCTCAATAAATTTGATATTTTATTTAAACCATTATAAGTAATAAGGAATAAATCTCATTTCTTTCCGATTATTTCTTAATAGTGTTACTTTTTTACACAATTTGTAGCTTATAAGATTACGCCTCTCTCTTTTCAGTTATTTATAAAATAAAATTAATAACAACTAAAACAGCAGTCTTGTTCTGCATTCGAAATAGTTTAACTGCAATCCAAAGTTAACTCTTATTACATCTGTAACTAGTCATTCTGTTGACATAATTAGAGAGGATTGTTTCAGGTAATAGGGCAAATAAATGTGATACGTGTTTGAAACAGTCTTACGGATAACATATCACTATAATATCACATTGAAAATACATTTTGTTTTAAACAAAAAGTCTTAACAATCAGTTCTAAAAACATGAGGCTAATGTAACACTCAGAGGAGAGGAGGTAAACTTTTTTTCTAAAAAGAGTCTGAGATACCGCATATTTAATAAGCATTCTATTTGTTGTGTCATAATTTTATTTTCTAACCGCTACTTTTTATTTTCCCTTAATTATTGCCGCAAGTGAATATCATTTTCTTTTATTTGATTTTCATTGTTGCTACGAGGGGAATTCTTCTCTTTAATTAGCTGTTGAGTTTCTTATCTCATTGTATGTGGATTTTTAAATAATGAGAACTGTTCTTTAATTACTGTTTTTCACAGCTATTTCTATTTGTTATTTTTCGGAAATGATAACAGAAGTTATTGTTACAGTCTTTTGCTCACAGATAATTTAATAAATCATATAAAGTTAAAAATGTATGTGCATCCGATATATATTTTTATGTCAAATTATCTTAAAAGAAGAAAACGCTCTTAAAAATAAAATTATGAGTTGTATTGTTTCTCATAAAAGTGATCCAATTTTATTTATTGTGTGAAAGAGGAAAAAATATTAATAAGACATCATAACATTAATTCATTTTCACTCCTTATTTTGAGAATAATGTTATTTATGCGTGAAAAGTACTTTCTTTATATTTGTTTCTACGTTTTCATCTCAGTATACCGAAATTCATATCATACAAGATTTTAGAAAATCATCCGTTGGTAGTAATATTTATATCAATCATGAATTGGGAAATAAATAAATATTTTTTAAGGCAAAATTACTTTTAATTTTGCAGTTTGATTTAAAATTGGTTTGATCACTTTTACTTATTTTTTAATGTGTTTTTAACATTTACGTGTTCATTATTAATTATCCAGTAAAATACAAGAAGTTATGCTATCAAATGGTACTTTCTTAACTACCTTAATAATATTTTACTTTTTTTACTGTAAAAGGTTCTCTACGTAACCATTTCTCATTCTATATTTAATTTAACTTTGGTGTGAAATATGTAAATAATGTTTCATTTAAACCTCCAGTATTGAAATTCGGTTCTTAAAATTTAATTTCAACAATAACGTTTTTTAGGATATAGAAATGACTACGTTAATACGCTTTGAATCATACACAAAACATTATCTTTATTTCCTGTAGATTTTGCATGTGTGATACATATGTTAACTTTTTTTTGTCAGTTTTAGTAGCTAATAGTAACGCCACTATAATAAATTAAGTTCATTTTATAACTTATTTCTTCTTAATTTATTTCTTAACAAACTTTGCGTGTTCATCATTCATTAGTGAAGTAAAATGAACAGTTGTCTGCTATCAAATGTCCTCGACTTAATTGCCACAGAAAACATTTAGTTTTTCAGTCTGGTAACAGTTGTCTACGTAGGCATTTAATGTTTCAATTTTTTATTTCTAATAAGCTGTGGAGAGATTGGTGTTTTAACATTGTAGACCTAGTACATTCATCGGAAGCTGGTATCTCTTTTTTTAGTGCGGCACCATCTAGGCGGATACCAACCACCGCAGGTAATTTTGACGCTCAGTTTCCTTCCTACAGGGAGGTACTTGAGTTCTGACGATGCCAACCTGTACCGGGATTTAATTTTGCCTAGAGTACCCAAGCCAAACAGACACTATAGGGATTTTTTACATGCCGTATAATCATGTGACATGGCCTGCTGTCGAATTCTACATCATGAAAATCCACCGACTATTGCTGGGGTCGAACCAGCAATGTTAGGTGCAGAAGGCCAGCGACAAACCAACTACGAAACCCAGCCGGCTTACATCTCATTTTTAGAGTGAAATAAAGGTGTCAAAATGTTTGAACGTCTGAAGATTAATATTTGATCTAAAAATTTACTTTCAACATAGGAATTTTTGATAAAAAACTAATTATATTTAAAAAAAATTGGGATCTAAACATGTAACCGATTGTCTTTATTTGCTGTTAATTTTGTACTTGTGATACCAATGTTAGTATTTGTATTCTGTTAGATTTATATTTCCTAGAAGCAATAATAGTTTTATCCGATAATATCAGACTAAAATCTACAATGTAATCTTAAGTTATATTAGCGTTAATCTTATTTCTAAACTTTTTTTGTATTTAAGGATCAATTTAAAATTTAACTTCATATCTCTTTATATTCAGTTTATAGGGTGTTCCATGGTAGGTAAGAATTATTTTGTAATTTTCATTTCCATACTTTATCGCTTGAATAAGATTTCTATTTTGCTGTAAACAGTCATTAGAAGCTTAGGAATCAATATTTTCGCTTCCCTCAGGGTCAAATAAAATGAATTTATCTTGATTTATTGAGTTACTTTTTTATGCGTTCCTTTCGGACTTATTTTTCTTACGATGCGGAAAAATATACGTAATATGAATGTTTATTTCTTATATTGCGTGTTTATTTTTACATTAATTTTGTTGTAATAAGATATGTAATAAGTATAAAATAAACAAATATTTAATTCATATTTCTAGAGTTTTTATTTAGAAATTTCAAAAATTAACATTTATTAGAAATATAGATTACATTAATGACAGATCCTGCATATCCAATACGTTCAAAAATGATTTAACTGTAATTCCCTAATTAATTTGCCTCATTATTTGATTTCAAACTTTTAAATATTTGTGTGCGGTATGAAAGCGCTTTCCAGCTTAGTTTGAATTGAAAATAAATTTAAATGCCCTTAAGAATATTTCCTTTGAAAAATATACCAATAACTTAATATGCAGAGATTTTTAATACTGTAGCTTCGAAATAAAAAATGCATAAATATATTTTGTGGTATATTGGAATGTTTCATTACACATTAATTAGGTCTTTCGAGTACAAATGAGCATTAATTGTGTACAAAAAAGCATTTGGATATTGTAACGAATGGCAAAAAGACGGACCAAAGTGTTCCCTCTCCTGACAGTGTGGACACTTAATAAGTTAGCCTGCCAGCTCTGTGAAGAAAGCACATGCTAATGTCCGCGCGCGAAAACTTCCCGTTATTTGTTGAGCATTAACTGTTTTGATGTAATTGTATCTATGCTCAATTTGAATGTACCATTCTTAAAAATCATTTGAGTTAACCACATAATAATTTTTGAGTGCAAGTCATAAATTGCGCCCAACGTGGGGCCTTTCTGCAAAGGATTTAAATCAAACGATAATTACATGTATGAAAACAACATTACATTGAAGCTTGATAATCTGGATCAATATTTGAAAATATTCTGCCAAACATCATAATTGTGTACACCACAACGGCCACCAATTCTGAAGAATCCTCTTATGCCTGCTCCTTTGACGACAAGAGGGATACTTACCTCGGAGACTCTTACACTGTTCACTGGATCGAAGAATCTAATCAGAAAGTGCTGACCAAAGAAACTCTTCAGAAGCAATTCAAGGTTATATTATAACTTTTCGTGTATACAAAAAAGTGGAATATAGCTTTGTTGTGCCTATTTAAGCCACTCTAATTTCTGTGTGCTTAATTTTCAGTATTGGATTAAGAGTTTTTATTTGGGGGCATTATTTTTAACAAAAGTTAAGAATATTCAACACAACAGGAGATTTGAAGAAGGTTGCATGTTCGAATCACGTCAGGAGCATCACTCCTCTAACTCTCCAGTATGCATCGACAGTCGAAAGACATACCAGATCACTGACGGGAAAGCTGTGTAAGACGCATTGGGATGCTCGTTATCTGGAGACTTGAGTGATCATCATAGGTGCTAGAGCATACAAGTAAATCTAGAAACGAGTTTTAAAGTCAGTCTGGAAGAGTCTGGTCTGTGTTGGTTTCTCCTTTCCGTGTCTCTTTAAAGGTGGAATATGTCACGCCTTCAAAACAAACATGTGATGCAGAATCATTTCTGTTTGGACGCAGCCGGGAGTACCATTTGGTCATTTCCATTCTTCGTGCGGTGGGCATTGAAGTCTGAGATTAACGTGAGAACTACGCCAGTCACTTATGTATTGGCTGGACTGAAGAAAAGTCAAATGCTGATTTACTCTCTAACTTTGCTTTCGTATTGTTTTGTCTAGAGTACTTTACCACGCGAAATTATGCGAATCTTGAGGGGTCTTAAGTTCTTTCCAGGAAGTTGGTCCTTTGGTGGAGACTACCGCAATCAGTTACTGCACATGTAAACCTAGTGATTTTCCATAACTAGAAATTAAAATAATAGTAATATTAATTAACTAATTTTAGTCCAACAATACATTATGTTGCACTCAAAGGATCAGCTCTACGTCATCTAAAAAGAGACTTCCCAACGCTGTTTATATCATTAGCAGAATCAATGGGAGTAGTAACTGCTAGCCGACAGGCACTACCTTGAAAATCAGTGTAAAATTGTTGAACCTATATAAAAGTATTTTTTATGATCAAAAGCATAGATATTATTAAACTCATATATTGTATTAAATTAGTCAAACAAAAACGGTAGAAGAAAAACTCAGTAAATTATTTCAAATTTTATCTTTGTTACAATTAGAATCATGATTTATTTTTTTATTTATATACATAGCATATTTGTTGCATATTATTCTACGTAGGAACGGATAACTTATGATTATGAATATAATAGTTCAGGCAAAAGAAATATACATCAAATAAAACAAAATAACATGGATTCAAATAGACTTTTTTCTTTAAATAACTTTTCTTTTGTATTTTCAAAATACACCCATAAAAAAAAGGAAGTTAAGCTACACAAAAATTTTTTTCTTTTACAATTTTTAACATCGTTTGGGTCATTTTTGTTTCGCCTAAAAAAATTAATGGTATGAATTTCCAAACAATTTAAATTTATAAAATTATTAAAATTAAGATAAAAATTATTTATTTGTATCACATTAATAAAATTCATAAAATTATTACGTTTCATTTTCAGAAAAGATATAAGAACGTTTCAAATTCCTGCATTAAAATACAGAAACATATTAAACTCTAAGAAAAATAAGCCAATATTCCTTCTCGGCAAATAAAAATCCACCATTACTAGGAAATTCCTATTTGAATTCCAGTCATACTCGGAAAAGAAATGCAAATATTTTTCTACGTGATGGCTAGGAGATTGGAAAAGAGCGAAATTGGCGTCATTCTAACTAATTGAAAATTCTTTTAGAGATGTTTTTTCTAAGTATTCTTCGTATTCGGAATTGGAATGGTATCGAATTGAATCGATTCTTTTGAAAAATAACGACAAAAAAAGGTCTAGAAATACGATGCTTGTTTTCTCTAATGATGTTACAAAGCCAGATCACGCAAAATTCCTTGGCTCATTTCTTTTTCTTTAGACAGAAAGCGTTGTTCTAAAGCGCCTGTAACACAAGAAAGGTGTTGAAAGAAAAAAATTATTTATTTCTCGGTTTAGAATATCGTATTTGGAATTGGAGAATAATTTTAAAATTTATTTTGCTCTCTTTTACAATTCATTTGAACTGAAGCAAAGTCTTTCAGCTGAGTAAAACTATACTATGTAATTGATGAGGAAAAAACAATTGGATATATATATATGTTTTTAATTGGGTTATTTAAACAGAATCATAAACATATTGCTTTATTTTACGTGAAATAAGACAAAATTTGACTAACTACAGTAAATTGTATTGGTAGTGATAGTTCAAAATTTATTTCATAAAATAATTATTAAAATTATCTATTTATCAGGATAACAAAGATTGAAATCGTACAAACTTTAAAAAAAAGGATAGAATATTATTTTATTCAAATATATGTTCTGTATAGATTTTAATTACTTTTTATGTATGGCCTTGTGAGAAATAGTGAGTTAGAGAACCTTTCTTCTCAGATATGGTCAGAATGTGAATTATTTTGCACTATCTGAAATCTTAAAGCAGTATTTAGGTAAGGGTGCAGCGAATGGAAAATGTCAAAAAATAGGTAGATACGTTAATTAACATTATACAAACCTTGACATTTGACATAAATTAAATTGCATTAATTAAAGTATTATTGAAAACAATCAGTATATATGTAAGAAAAAAGTGAGCATTATTATACACACACAGTTTTTATCTTCAACAGGTAATACTATGAATGTTAAAGGATGCACTTAATCTGCCATAACACTTAAATATGGGGCATTCAAATGTTCAAGCACATGGATAAAAGGACTCATGCAATGCCTGGAAAACATCCTCCAAACCATAATATTGTTACCATCAGTTTAATGAGTGATGGCAAAGCAGACAGGGATCGTAATTTCATTCTATTTTCTCCATATTCACACCCTTCCATCTACATCAAGGGTCGGCCACCATTTGGCATGCGTGTCACATGTGGCATGCGGTACAATCCTCAGAGGCACTCCGCACTACTCAAAACATTTGTCCGTTTTTGTGTGGATGAAAATTTATAAATTTGCAATGGACCTTACTTGACAAATATCTCCAGAATTATGGACAATTACGGAATTATGAAACAATCGGAAAGATAACTCTTTAAGATGTATTTACAGTTATTTTTAAAATTATTTAATGTCATTTCTGTAGAGATTTAATTATTTGAAGAAAGTTGCTGGACTCTGCTTTCTGCTTTTGGTTCTTCATTTCTCAGTAAAAAATCCTTCCTTGTATGAAAAATATTTCGAGTCCGCAAAGAAATTGTTCAGCAATAGAATGCTCAGAATTATGTCAAATTGAAAGTCACAAATTACACCCCTAATTTTGCGTTATGAAAGCAAAGAAGTGCAAGCACTAGGTTCGCATTAAAATTTTGGTTTATATCTTTATTTAACTATATTGACGGGAAATACTCGTACTTATATTTTATGTTGTCTATACCTTTTTTGAAGAAATATGTTTAAAAATACGTAATATATGTACAATTTGAATTTTTGTATTCTTTTAGAAGAAATAGTTATATTTTATGCTGTTTATTTTTATGTGAAGAAATATTTTTAAATGGGGAAAAATTAATATACGATTAATAATAAATTAAATTTAAACTGTAAATTTATATTATTGACTTCTTTTCTGTAACTCTGCATGCATTACCGCATAAATCAAATTGTTTCCAAAATATCTTACTGTGTGGAGCGCTGAATCATATTACCACATTGGTTTGGCACTCCACAGCTAAAATGCTGCCGACATCTGATCTACATGGAGAGATGAAAACGTGATTCATCGTACAGCATGATCTTTTGCCAGCCATCTTCAGTCTAATCCTAGGGCACATTTGCGAACTGGACATTTCTATTCTTGTTCAGGTCCGACAGCAGAAACACTCCTTCTTTTGAGCAAGCCATCAGTCATCATAGATTATAGGGTGTAAAGTGCCACAAAGAGTTCCTTCACTGACGTTCGCAATAGATCCTTGATTAAGATTATTCTTCAGTTGTTGCTCTTTTGCTGGGCATGTCAACTTTCGCAACTCTCACTAGCCTGTGACTACAACAAATCAAGAAAGTAAGAAAATTTAAATGGAAAATTATGTATATATATATATATATAGTATAATAAAATAAAATAATAAGGGTTAAAGTTGTATTACCTACAAGGCCAAATAAGATAGAAATTGGATTCCAAGAAACATATCAATTTAAGACACTATAAGAGCCTTTAGACTAAAATGGGTACTTATTATGATTTCTAAATCTGTCACTGAATTAGGCCATCAAATTAGGGTTAAACTGCTTTATAGTACCATTTTCCCCGCACAGCAGACATTTTCGCCATAATAGAAAAAACAGAGCTATGTTGAAAAATAAAGTCTATTTCTATTACACTTTGATGAAAAACCAGACATTAAAATAAAATGAAAATATCAATGTAGAACAATGAGGTTTCTCTCATAGAGAATGATATATATGTATATATAATCGTGAGATTTTTCCAAATAATGTTCGTGTCTTTAATACTCCAAATTTGACATTCTTTATTACATTTTCAAAAAGTCTCAAAGAACTGGGTATATTTCTACAGTGAATTTTATTACAGAACTAGTTTCATGAACAGAAATTTGTACATCTAATCATATGTTCTTTCTCATATAATACGAATAAATCTCAAATATTCCATGTTGCCTAAATCAGTTATTTCCTTCAAATTACTCTTTCAGACAACTGAACAGTTTTCAGACTTGAATGAAATGAAAAAGGGGAATTCCACATTCTGATACGGATGCAGTAAAGCAATGAAATATGTCAACCAATCCAATTCTAGATCAATGAAGAAGCATTAGCGACTATTTCGTCGAAAACTAATGCAAATATTTGAGACGACACCTCGAAAGTTTGACAACGAAAACTTGTTAAGAACATTCCATGAACATGAATTATGGATCCGTTATACAAATTGGGGACTGAGAGCGTGCTTGCAAAATCAATTTCCTTGTCAGAAGTTACGTAAAATATTCAAATCTTATTAAAAGACGGATCCAGGAAAATTCTCTCTTTTCTTTCAGCTTTGTTCTGAATTCTTTGGCGAGATTTGACTGGGATGTTGGCTATGTTTTGACGCACGTCGATACGAATTACTGATTTTTTTGGAAGATGGAAATAGACTTTTGCACTCTAGGTGTGTCTCGAACTTTTCCTGCTCTTCGATTTAAGATAGAAAAGTTAAAGGGAAAAAAAAGTTTAAATTTTTACTTCACTTTCAAAAAATGAAATATTTATATCGGTACTCTTTATATAGTCACTACTCTCGAGATTAAAGTGTTCTCGAAAAAATGTTCTGTGTTTCATAATTTCTAAAATTGAAAAAAAAAATGCAGAACAAATAATTTTTTTACTTCTATTCAATGCATATTTTCTTCTTTATAATTATGTATAACGAAATTCATTTATACAGTTGAATTAATACAGATTTATTATATATGTTACCTTTAAAGTATATAATCCATAGTTATTTCATAGAATAACTAGGTATTTCATGAAAAAACTGGACGAGTCAGTTTAAGTATATAATAGAGGAAACATTTTAGTTCTTCTGTGAAATAACTAGTTGTTCTATGAAATAATTAGTTATTCCACAAAATAACTAATTGTTGACCGTTAATGTGAAAAATAAGCGATTTCAAAATTATTTTATATGCTGATTGATCATAAATATCTAAAAACATTCAAAAAAAATATTTTATTCATATTGTGGATGATTAATTGTCCTTATTTAAAAATTAAAAAAAGCAGATCGTATAACATATTATTGCTCATATTGTTAACATTAGTTAAACAGAAAAGGAAAAAATAATATGTTTTACATTTGTTACTGTCAGAGTTAACTTTTCTACTCCTTGAACTTGAAGGATATCGTAATAATGGAGTAACAAATAGTAATGTAATACTTTTTTCTGTGCTGTTTTAACACTTTTTGCTTCTGCTATCAAAGTTAATAACATTTCAAGAGCAAGTGCTGAACTTTTTTCATTTGTCCACGCTTGTTTAATAAAGTTTGAAATTTTTCGTGTAGATTTTTTCTTATTTAGAGGTTAGTTTTCCGTTCTTGCAGAAGTCATTGCTGGAAAACAAGTTGAAAAAAATATTAGTAAATATTCCAAATTGTAAAACGCTAACATAAATACACCGACAAAATTGTGTGTTTAAAAGCAACGAAATGAAGCGGACACACGCACGTCATTGAGAAGCAGCTATAAGCGGTTCAAAACTGATTTAAAAGCAGCTAGAATCACTTCAAAAAACTTTCGTGTTGTATTTTATACTTTAACCATTAAGTAATCGTTATTTTATCGAATACCTAGTTAAATCGTAGAATTTAATAGTTTTATATACTTTAACTGACTTGTCCAGTTATTTCATGAAATACGAAGTTATTCTATAAAAAATTAACGGTTTTTGCACTTTAAGGGCAACATATATACTTGAAATAAAAAAAAACATTTTATTGTTTTAACTTATTATTCATTTTTTAATAATTCAAAATATGATTTATTTTGCTTCATTCGAGCTTGATTTTAAGAAGAAAAAAATCAATTTATATCTTCATTGAAATTGCTTGATTGTTTCAATTGATTTTTATAGTTTCTTTCTAAAAGCAAGACTGCATTAACAACAGCTTTAATTCCTTTTTTTAAGTAAATTTCTGCGTTAAGTTAGGTATTTTTTTTATTTCGATATATTTAAGTTATATATTTTTTTAATAATAAAATAGCTAAAAAATTCCTTAAATCTTAAAATTTAAAGCTCTTTAATTAATATAAAAGCTAAAGTGATTGAAATATTAGAAAACAAATTTTCAATTTTAAACTATCTTTTTATACAAATAAAGTTATTTATTAGCAATGTGTTCTGTATTGTTTGTAATTCATAATTTGAAAGGTATTTTTTAAAAAAGCAATTGCCTCTCGTTTTAAATTCATCTTACTTAAGTTTTATTTATCGCTATTATTGTTTGAAAAGAAATTTATGAATAAATTTACATATTATAAAGCTAATTTAAATTAGCTTTCTTCCAGCAACAACAAATAAAAATAGTCTTTGATCATACTATAATAAGGAATTTGTTAAAATTGTTCAAATAAAAATTGTTAGTTCTAAGCCACGAAAAATACTTTTTCCAAAAAAAGAAAAAAAATTAGCTCTAAACCACTAAAAATACATTTTCTAAAATAATTTTTTGCATAATAAATTATGATTGGAGAATCAGGTCTATTATTTCCAAAGCATTATACGCCTTGCTGATCACTAAGTATTGCTTCCTTTTTTTAAAGCTTTTAGTTTGAAAGCTATTAATAGTCAAAGTTATTAGACACCATAACGAATTTTTTCTGAAAAATACCAGGCTAAAATATTCATTAAAAACATTATTCGCCTAGAATTTTTTTTTAAAAAAAGTATTCATCTTGATTTAATTATAGATAAAAAGGTTCCTTAAGTTTTCATAAATGTACTTTACTACCCAAGCAACATATTCTCTTTTCATTATACCATTTACAGATAATTTCTAATCATTAATATTGTAAATTCTCATATCACGATTAGCATATCTATATGCACACACTGATATAAGCATGATTTTTTCCTCCCCCCCCATCATACTTTAAATTAACACAAAAATGTCCAAGCATAAAAATAAATGGTTCACATATTTTTTAAAAAACAAAATTAGGAGTGAAACTATTTGGATAAAATAACAGCTTTGAAGCACAGATTCGGAAACTATTAAGAATTTAACAGCTTCAAAAATGAGGAAATTTTCGAAACTATGCAGACTTTTTTTTAAAAAAAAATTTTTTACTTTAAGTTCATTACAAAGCAAAATGACTCCTTGTCTGCAGCCATTTATTGCTGCTTAAAACTTATCTCTTTTTTTGCAGGAATCTTGTTTTAATGTGTTTCAAATTAGTGTAAAGTATGCGTATTCTAATTTTTATTGACTATTTCAACATTGTCTGAAATCCTGAAAATGAATCTGGACTGAAAAATAAATAGTAACTTGAAAGATAACATGAAATGAAAAGAAAAAGGAATCGAGTGTTAAAAAGAAATAAAGCTTAAAAAAGGGACATTATCAGAATCTGTGTTGCTTGCATTTTTACCAATGTCATGTTTTCTTTTTTAAAACATAAATGTTATTACTTTCATAACTTTTTTTTTCTAATTCGCTTTGACGCCATAAGTAATTGAGAGATAAAATGAATTATTCTAGATGGTCTAAATATACTTATATTTTTATTTAACCACAATAATTCTTATAATGCAAAATTTAACCAATCACTTTATTCTTCTTCTGATTATACCAGCGATTCTCAATTTGCGGGCCTCGACCTCCTACGGAGGCGTGATAACCCTACGTGGGAGGGGTGAGCGTATCAAAGAATAAAAAAAATTATTTAAAAAAAGTTATTATTTTACTGAAAGAAATCAAATCAAAATACATTGTGGTATAATAAAAAATAAAATACACATTGCACTGATACTAATATAATACTCTTATAAATGCATCAGTACTGCACTTTTCAAAGAAAGGTTAAATATTAAAAATCGGCACTATAATTTCTTTTTCTGTATTTAGCTGAGATCTATGTAGATGTTTGAGAATATAAATATTTAGCTTGATTAAAAACTGTTTTGAAATCTCTTACAATTTAAAAATTCAAAATGAAAATAAACATATAATACGTATTCTATTAATTAAAGGTAACTTACTGATACTTAAAAGTATAACTTACTTAAAATATATATTAATTAAAAGTAGTTTACTTAAAATATATGTTACTTAAAAGTAACTTACTTAAGGTATCTATTACTTAAAAAAGTAATTTACATAAAATATATGTTACTTAAAAGTAACTTAATTAAAATATATATTAATTAAAAGTAGTTTACTTAAAATATATGTTACTTAAAAGTAACTTACTTAAGGTATCTATTACTTAAAAAGTAATTTACATAAAACTGTTACTTATATATTAATTAAATAGTTTACTTAAATATATTACTTAAAATATATATTAATTAAAGTAGTTTACTTAAAATATATGTTACTTAAAAGTAACTTACTTAAGGTATCTATTACTTAAAAAGTAATTTACATAAAATATATGTTACTTAAAAGTAACTTACCTTAAAATATATATTAAAAAATAGTTACTTAAATATATGTTACTTAAAAGTAACTTACTTAAGTATCTATACTTAAAAAATAATTACAAAAAATATGTTACTAAAAGTAACTTACTTAAAATATATATTACCTCAATGTAATTTACTTAAAATATCTACTACTTAAAAAAGTAACTTACTTAAAATATCTATTACTTAAAAGTAATTTACTTAAAAAAGTAACTTACTTAAAATATCCATTACTTAAAAGTAGCATATACAAAATTTAATAAGTGCCATGATAATTTGTACGTTTTATAATTAAGGCCGTTTTGTAGCTTTAGCGTCAAAGTACATATATAATTGCCTTTAATACATTATTATTATTTAGGTAGGGGGGCGTGATTAAAATTATGATTGTAAATTGGGTCACAAATAATGAAAGATTGTAAAGGATAATACAGTCTCTTATCACTAAAAAAAGCTTTTTTTGAAAAGTACTTATCAAAAAACGAAAAGCACATTCTATACGTTATACTTAATATCTTTTACGATCTATTAATACCCTTAAACCCGACTACATTAGTGTCTAATACCACCACGTTAGCCTAGTGGTTTCGGCTTAGAGTTCAAGCCTGAGAGCCCTGAAGACTCACTGTGTACAGGGGCTGATGCATATTAAACTCATCGACACTCAAAGTCCCCCTTTTTGAGTTGTGAGGAAGTTCGGAGTGGCGGTGCCAGCTCAGGTGTCATCCTCGTCACTTGGCCATAGATCAAAATTACGAAATCGTCACTCGAGTCCTCTAGCTGCTTTATAATGTGACGTTTATAAACACAAATTTTCTTTTTTATTAGTGTTAGTATACCAAACCAGTTTCTAACAGTGATGCATTTTATTTGTATATACGTATATAATTATTATCATTCGTATATATATAATTATTAATCTTCACAAATAGACATCAACATTTTAAACTTAGTTTCTTAAGATACGTATTTAATTTAAGATATGTTTAATGAAAGCATATTACTTCTTTTAACTAAAAGATATTCCTACATTAAAAATAATTCCATAATATTTAGCAGAAAAAAGGCAGGTTATTTTTTTATTTTTTTGAAAGCACATCATGATAGTTTTGAAAGTTATTTTAATGAGTGGCTTGTAATTTTTTTAGGAAGTAAGCAATGATATATATTTCCCTCAGAAAAAATATGTATTTGAAAAAATTGAATCTTTCTTTAAAACATTAATAAAAATACAATTTTAAAAAGAATAAATATAAAAGTATTTTTTGTTTATCTAGTATAAAAATTTAAAAATGAAAGTTTATACTATCATTTTTCTCATGAAATATTTAAAAGAAAATTACGAAAGAAATTTCTTTAATATAACTGAAATACGTTTCGAAGAATTTTCATAAGCAAACATATATCTATTGTTTTATATGTTTCAAGAAAAAAAATATTTTAATTTGACTGAAAATGTATTATTAGCTATGTAAAATAACATAAAAGAAATTACACAAAAATAATTTTACAAACAATTCCATACAAGATTTTTTTTACTGCTATTTCAGAGTTACATATTATTTCTAATATTTGTATAATTTCTTTTTCAATAAATTTTAAAAAATTTCTTTGCTTCACAGCGAATTATCGAAGAAAAATAATGCCGTTCATACGTATATTTACATTTAATTTTTGTTATAACATAGATGAGTTTATTTTTATAGCTTTTCAATGAAGAGTTTTTTATAGTTTTAACAAAGCTTCATTATTTAAAACATTATATCGACTTAATTTATTTAAAAACCTTTAAATACTCAAAATTCTTGTTTAAAGTGTTTACAATATGAAAAAAAAATGTTTAAGCTCAAACCTTTTCCAATTTTTTTTGTAAACTTGTATTACCAAGATGTATTCCTATACTCGGATCGTGCCATGGATGTTGCCACGGCAGTGATTCACGCCTTTGGCAATATTTGACTTATTTCTATATCTTTATTTTGTTATATACATCTTTGCACTTTGTCATATACGACAACAACAACAACCAAGATGTATAGTGAAATTTCCTATAAATTACTTTTGTAATATTATAAGAATGTGGATTCTGTTATTCTATTGTTTATTATTATTCTTTCGTATTATTTTTCCTTCATAGAGATTTTTTTATTAGTAAACTGTGGCCTGTAAAAAATGAACTGTGAACTTTATACTCCAATGTTTTTTTGATGTTTAGAAGCTGTTTTTGTTAATATTATCACTGTTTTATGAGAGTGAATGTTCTATAAAGTAAACATCTAGTATTAGTAAAGAGTTTCAAGTTCTTAATTTGGAGCTGAGTTGAAAAAAATAGTTTTTAGTGCATTTATAAAATATATTTACCTATAAGTTACATATATAATTATGAAGAATGTAAGTAAGGAAATGTTAGCACAAAATCAGAAAATTGCAGGAGACCACGCATGCGCAAATATTATATTGCTGCAGTGAAATGATGTTATTGCTTACCAGTAGAGCGTATACAATAATCAGTCTAATCATAAATAGTTACTGGACATTGTTGTAGGACAATGTGGTTTCTTCAGCATTGTAACTCATGATGACAAAAGGCTATCGTCAATCTTACATTATAGTCGATCTTTTCCCTGTAGCAAAAATGCATCTGAATGCTATCAAGAATTAAATGAAATCTGTAAAAGGAATACGTTACTGTATCTGCTGTTGTACAATGCCAAAGCGTTTTGCGCAAATTACTTTTAGGTGTTGATTTCACCTACAGGCTGGTCGTCATTTCCTCTGTGTCAGATTTACATCATAATTGATATTTTTTCCATTAATTGTCGATGGACTGTTGGAGAAATATAGGTAGAAGTTAGTATCAATCACCAAATGGTGCATTTCATGTAAATTTGAGTAACTGAGTTATCATGAGGTACATTTTTTATAATGGTTTATCATGAAGAAATTCTTGTCCTGCTTGAATCCACATCAACTAACCAAAAAGCATAAATAGCACAGACATGCACTTACTTGCTGGTGCCCAGTTCGGCAGATATAGAAATAATATAGAGTCGCTGTTGGGGGAATAATGTCACTATTGATGAGATGTAACAATGAACTTAGGAGCTAGAAAGCGTTTACTCAAAGCTTGACAAGAATCGAGTTGGCTGAAAGTTATGCTCATAGTGGTACTCGAGTTTGAGAGTTTTATTCTTGTAAATGATGGGTTTCAAGAAGAAACTATCAATACTGGTTACTATTCCCAATATCTACAGAAACACCTACATCATGATATGCGGTAAAGAATTAAGCGTTTAATTTTTCTATCGTAATGCATGGTAATTTTTGGCTATACGTGTATGTAACACGTAATGTATGCTATATATTACGATGGTAGCATTGGGAGATCTTGAAACATCCTTTTTATTCAACTGACATGCATTCTTGTAATTTGGTTTCCTTCCTATGTTGCTGGAACTCGTTCAAGACATCAGAATTCTTAACTTGGCATTTATGCTTTAAACAGTCAAGAGCTAATTCTGTTGCACCCATCAACAGCCACGACCTTGTCAACGGTATCCTACGGCTCTTTCTGACATTTGGCAAGAAACACTAAAATTTACTGATGGTTATATTGAGGGAATGTAATGCCGATTTACTTGTACGTTCATTAAAAATGTTATATTACTCTGTTGATACTATTTTATTGATAAACTTCGAATATTCATCATTCAGCAAAAAAGCAAAGTATGGTCTGTTATAAGTAATGTAATGAAAATGTTCGACAAATTTATCATTTATAAAATTGTATTTATTATATTCTTCATGTAAAAATAAAATAAATGTTTAAAGAACATAAAACTAAACTTAATATGCACCTTTTGCAGCAAAAATCAGAATTATTTTATGTAGGTCGTATCAAATGCAATCATTTTATAGATTATAAAACTAATATTGCCAGTTTGAGTACTTGTAAAATTGGTTTTGATGTAGCTTTGAAAAAAGTATGGAAGAAATGAGATACAATATATTTTCTAATATACCATATGACGCTGAAATTTAAACTTTTACTTTATAAATATATGGAATTATGCTTTGATTATATAATTAATGAACCCTCATACAGATTGGTGATTATTATAGAGAAAAAATTTAGTTCTTCTTAGAAAATATTTTTAAATTTCTGTTTTTATTCGAACATCATACGTATATGATTTAGAATACGTTTCAAAATAATTTTACTATGATACATTAGATACTATACTATATACTTTAGATAAAATATATCAGTACAAAATGTATAAACATATCTAAAACATAAAATTAAGACTTTTAAACGTTTTATTTAACATGTAAAAGAAAAAATTCTTTTTTATAAACTGTAAAATATAAATTAAACATTGAAATTAATTAATCGAAAACTTCCTTCTATATTTTTCTGTTTTTAATATATTTTTGGAAACAAAAAAAGATGCTTTCATTTGTGCAATTTTATTTTATTTCCATTTTTTTATCCTCAAAACATGAATGGTAAGATGAAAATATGTGATTTCTATTCTGTGAAGAATTTTCTAATACTTAAATTAAGACGCCCATTTTTTTCTTAAAAAAAGCCATAAACAACTTAAAGTCTTAGCTTAATGCAAACGGATGTGCTTATGGACGTAAATATATTTAGAAACACATTTCGTTAATGTTATTACATATAAAATACATTTTTCTTCACATTCCTTGAAGCAATTTTGGAGTTTTTAAGGAATATAAATTAACTTAAATGCTACATTTTCAACATAACTAAATAATTTTTCTCCAGTTTTAACGTTCTTATCTACCTTTTTTGGGATTTTAATTTAGCGAAGTAGATTTAAAAGCTGTTTATTTTTATATTACTAAAGAAAACGTTCCTAGTATGGGATAATGCATTAAAGTATAACAAAGTATTTGTTAGCATGGAAGGTAATGCAAATGTAATTTTTACACAGTACATAAAAATATCTCCTTCAGTTTTTCAGTTGGAATTTAACTTCAGTTTGAATTTATTTTATTTTAATCCACCAAAATGAGAGTTTTTTTATGCAATTAAAATTAATTATGAACTTATAATTATATTAATTTTAAATCATTCCAAAAATACTTTCTTAGGTTTCAAACAGCATTATTTTGATTTAATGCAAAAAAAAAAAATCATCTCACGAAGAATTTATTTCTTTCAAAATTATTTACACTTTTTTTAAAAGTTATTACTCCATATCTGTAACAAGAAAAATTAGTTTTTAATCTAAGAATGAAATGAGGCACTCGTAGATAATACATTGCTGCAGACAGCTAATTTTCTGAGAAACTGGAAGAAAACTAAAAACATCCATAACCTCACAAATGTAATCAGCACCAAGAAAAGCGCTCAACAAACGAAATTGTATTTTGTTAAAAAGAAATCATTGTTATTAAAGAATTTTTGATGAGAAGAAACTACTTCCGACGAAGAAAAAAACACTCTCAGATCTTGTTTTTACTTAAAAAGTATGGGAAACTGAGCACTTTATACAGAGCAAAACCGTTTAATTTAAAAATAATTTTAATGAAAAGGGGATAAATTATTGTATTTATGATACATATAAACAATAAAGCAATTCATTTAATATCTGAAACAAGTGTGGATGGAAAATATAAAAAAGGAAATATTCTAAGGCTCAAAAAATATGTACTTGTTGAAATAATTGCTGCAATTCGAAATGTAACAAAGTAGATAAAAAAATGAAAGATATTTTACTAGATTATATAAATCACTTTTTTATATACTTTTATAAACAATAACTACTAATGACGATAAATTAACTACTTATGACTATTAATTATTACTTATTTTTTGCTAATTACTATCAATGAATGATGTTGGAAGATTTTGTTGTGACAATTCTAACAGTTTTTTCCCAAATATTAATTATCCCGTAAATGAATAATTTAAGCCTTTCAAAGAATGGAAACTATAGTGCACATACATATTTGTGGTTTTGCTTTAAACATGGATGTTAGTCCCATTTATCTCATGGCATATGTTTCTACCACAGCTTTAATATAATTAAGCTAAGATGTAAACTTAAATCAAAAGAGTTTGAATTAAACCTGAAATTAAGTTTAATTTTTAGAATATACAACATTTCCTAATTCTCTTCGTAATCTAAAATTTAGATTGCAAATTCTACGCTGATTTTTTTTTTGTCTTTGTCAAATTAGTTTATCTCCTAATTCGCATGTTGGAGATTTCACCTTCACACATATAAACCGTATTGAAATGTGCGTTAACAATATGAGCTATATTTAAAAGGGTATGTTTTAATATTCACTATAAATTATGCAATATTTCAGATAGAAATACTATCCTCAGTTTAAAGATTTGGATACATTATAACAAACTATGAGTGTAGGATTATATTAAAAGGTTTATCACGAACTATTTTAAAATTATACAAAATGGCTCTGAATTTTATTGAATGCAATGTAAATCTATACAATATCAGAGTAATATATATATATATATATAATTTATTTACATTATTTGTAAGATACAATTCAAAGTTAGTAATAAAAAAAATTAAATTAACTTTAGTTATTTAAACGAAAAAGACAACTTTTATAAATAATGTTTGCCTTTTACTTCATTTTTCTTCATTAAAAATTATGGATACTATTAAAACACACAAATGATAATAGTCTTTTTTTCTCAACGTATCAGAGTTTTGCGCAAACGTAATATTTCATTACCGTGAAATCCGCGTATTACGAGCATTTTTTATCACAAAAAATAAGTTCGAACTTTACGGATGCACGTTATATGCCGGATATAAAAAGAAGAACTTTAAAAAGCTTTAAAAAAAAGAGTTGATTTTAAAAAAATTAATCTTCTACATATATCTAAATACTGTTTATTTAAAAGAAAAAATATACGTAATGAACTTTAAGAGTTATAATTCTAGATGTATACTATTTTTTCCTTCAAAGCTTATGATAATATACCTCGAGTAAATGATTTCAAAACATAAGATCATTGCAAAAGTACTTTTCAGTTTTCTTTGTAAAAAAAGCTGATGCTCATAATACGATGCTCAGATAACTAAAAAAAAATAAACTGAAAGTATAGATACGCGTTATACAATGAATTTTACGGTAATTAATTTTCTGAAAAGTTTAATATCTGTTTTAAAATACATAAACTGGAATTCGATATAAATTGTTTACATCTCAATATAAATTAATTCCTATCTAATTTCAAATGATTTACTTAAAAACATAATTAACACATACATTTAATTTGGAGTTAACTTAAATTTTTTCAGCAGCTTGTGCATTGTCTTCATTCGTATGGATACATATTACATTATAATTTTTTTCTACAATAACTTATGCCATTGACATTGAAGATTGATATGATATTTGTTCATACTACTGAACACTTATTTGAAATAAAAGCATACTGGCTGTTTTTATTATCAAGCGGAGCATGTAAAACAAGATTTCTCAATCTACATGATTATT
This sequence comes from Trichonephila clavata, assembly GCA_019973975.1. Lineage (NCBI taxonomy): Eukaryota > Metazoa > Arthropoda > Arachnida > Araneae > Nephilidae > Trichonephila > Trichonephila clavata. The sequence continues at coordinate 25,006 of BMAO01032810.1, forward strand.
TTGTTAAATTCCAGCACTACTTCTCCTGTATAAACAATAAACAAAAAGTGGCATATTAATTTTTAATTTTCTTAAGTAGGCTTGCAAATTTTAAGAGATTTTGTTCGAAAGCGAGGTTTCTCGATGGCTGTGATGAATACTAATTATGGTACATTTTTGTTATTAGTTGGCCATTTGTCATTGGCATGATCATGAACTATTTATTTTGTATCTATCGAATACAGCGTAAGAACTTCATTTGTAATTTTTTTAGCGCTGACAACTGCATAATATAAAATTTAAAATATGTAATGAATGTATCCTTTTTTTCTCATACACGATGGTCCAAAATTTGCATTTCTATACATAGAAAAAATATTTGTTTAAAAGCTATCTTTTTAAAGATTACAGAGTTAGGTTCAGATAGAAATTTAATATTTCAAAATGAAGGATAAAAGCAAAATAAAACAAAATAGTATAAAAAGGGGCAGCAGGGTGTAATTGATAAGGCCTGATAAGAGAGTAGAGATAAGAGGCCCTTATAAGAGAGAACTTCCAAATACCATAGTGATTAAATTTCAAATTTTCGTATAAGCTCTTGCGATGATTAAAAGTTTACAAAATAATATATGATCTAAAGAAATTTCTGTCTCATTAGGCTGTCTCCTTTTAAGTTATCAGCATCAAGTTTTTCATTAATTAATTAATTAACATATCAATGAAGTTACGAAACTTCTGCTTAAAATGATAGTAATAGTGTATTTTATTTTATAGTACTATGCCCGGCGTAATACTTACAAAGTCGAGAGCTGAATTGTATGTTTTACCGAATAAAAACTAGCAAGCTCCATAAAATAAATTATGTGAAATGTTTCTACAAGAATTTTTCGTTATAGCGCTATTTTAAACCACCCAGAAAGAGAGAGAGAGTAAACTAACAACTTATTACATTAATCGAAGAGTATTAATTTCTGATAAATTTAATTGAATAAAATCTTCATTTAGCAGTCAATTATATACATTAAAGCTAATTTTTACATAATTTGATCATTTTTTACTCAAAAAAAAATACTCTTTATTCCTTTTAAGATTTGTTAGTAATTACTGAGCAATTAGATGTTATTACTATTCATTAAATTTAATTTCGCAAAATTAAAAAGGAAGGATAAAAGTAAACCAAATGAGCTTCATATTCGGATTTCTGATGCATAATTAATAGATAAACAAGAGATGAAAGGAGAAAATTTTGCAAAAATAAAAATGCCTTTACATTAAATTCCAAGGAAAATTTTAAAAACGATTTTTAATTGCATGAATATGATTAAATGAATAATAAGATATCTAGCAGTTAATTGAATAATGATATTTTAAAAATTTCTTCTGAGTAAATGATAAAAAAATATCATATAGAATAAAAATTAAAGTATTCCTATTAATAAAAAAGACTGGTTTCTCAAATAAATATTATAATTCTTATCAAAAAGGAAAATACTTTGTTATTTACCAATCTAGATTTATAGAAAGGGGGAAGAATGTATATATTTATAAAAGAAATAGAGCTCAGATGGAAATACTAGATGCGTAATATTTGGAACTCTGAAATGATAGCAATGAGTATGTACGTAAGGTAGTGTGTTCTATAGTTCCCAAATCAAATTTATTGTTTTGCAATTCTAGTTTAAATTTTTCTTCAAATTTAGTATTGGAACTATTTAGGGGATAATTTGTGTCTTAGCTTTCAGGCAAAACGTTCAAAAATTTTTGCATCATCTCTGAGATCGCATTTTTCTAAGATTGGCTTTTTCTTTAGTTTAATAAATTATTTATCCAAGTATTGAAAAAAGACTGAAAAAACGTTAATTTCCAATTTTTCCTTTTCAACTCGTTCCATCCAAAAATCTATTAATACAAATTATAAGTTCTTTTGAATAGATATTTGGCCTTCTTTCTAAAAATATTGGTAAAAGATATGAATTAGAGGATTTTTTTCAAATGCAGTAAAATACTTTTATCACGAAAATGCTTAAGACGAAACAACGGTTAAAATAGAATAATACAAAGGTCCCAACAAGCTACTATGTGTTTTTATGCATTAATTTTCTCTTAACACGAAATGAAAATCAGTTAACACGAAAAGAATTTTTTTTTGAGAATGAACAAAATACGAAAAACACCAGCCGAATTGGATTGTGTATCATCGGAAGAATTTGTTGCAGTAGATGATGACAATGTGGGAACAGCCCCAATTATGGCAGACAAATACGTTTTGGAGTTTGTTCAAAGCTCAAAAAATATCATTCAAGCAGATTCCGACGATGAAAATGAATGATGCAGCTCCTGTTCCCACACCATCCAAAATGAGGAACATCAGGGAAAGCATGCGCAGTTAGGTGACGCATATTGAATGGATAAAAAATAAACGATTAAAAAATAAATGTCATCAAACTATTTGTTGACAATTAAATGCTAAAAAAGATAATGCAAAGAAAATTCCAAATTAATTTTCGAAGCTCATTAAATGTTTTGTTTTTCAAAAAACTTGAAAATTTTGTATTAAATTTCATTAAGTTCCTGTGGGAATGTTTTTGTTTCATTAATTTTTATTAAATGCATGCGTATATACACATCTACGTAAATAAAATGTGCTCTAATACTCTCAATTTTCTTATCATTTGCTGCATCCCTTAACATGAAAAAATATTTCAGTCCCCCCTCAATTGCATGTTAAGACATTTGCACTTTATTTAAATTTAAACAGTGAGGGAATTTCCTCTTTGTTTCTCCTCTTAGTTAAAGTTATCATTGGACTATACACAGCTTTGTTTGTATTTTCTCACATGACGTCATAGTTTATCTAAGCTTCCCAGCTTTATGAAGTTTCTTACAGATGTAATATTAAAATTTAATAAATATTAGCATGATTGTTGATATTTATTTTAAAATTCATACTAGTGATGAACGAATTTTCTGGTTTGATTTCTTATATGATTTGGTTTAACCTATTTGAAATGCATAACTATTAAAAATGTTTTAATGATTTTTCTGTAAGATAAAAATAAAATTTGATCAATGTATTCACACAATTTGATCAATGTATTAATATATAACAATTTCAGGTCAGTTTGTGTGCAAACAACTGTCTAAGAATAAATTAAATTTTAAAAGAGAGAAAGGTTGACGTGCTCTATACAAGGTTATGAAATTATTTTGTTTTATTAAGAAAAAAAAATATCTGTGTTGAACTTTTTGGAAAATAAGTTTTACTTAATAAATCAGGAAACAGTATTAAGACTAGAAATGTAAACAATACAATTTGTAAACAGAGACATTAATATGTCTTACGAAAAATACAACAATACATTAAACAATAATCTTACATAGGAAAAAATCGTATTTGATGAATGATGAGAGGGAAAATGTTAGTGATAAAACTATAGATTTGTCAGAAATATTTTATTACATTTTTTGCTAACGTATTAAACTATGTTAAAAAGCAGTAATTTCAATTAAATGCTTGCTTAAAATAATTTATGAATGTATACTACTGTGTTTTAAAACTATAACTTTAATTATAAATGAGTCGCCGCAAGTGTACTTCTTAATAGCTCTATACTTTTTATGAGTTTCAAATCTAATTTTAACAAGTGATGTCAAACCAATTTAATATTTTATATATAGTGTATTAAAAGATTATAAAATAATAAGAAAATTTTAATAGGAAAAACATTGATACATTTTTCAAAACAAACATAATAATGATCGTGATTTTTATTTAATTTAGTTACCGTAAAATTCCGGCTTATAACATACACCTATACTTTCAACCCGAATTTTTTAGCTCTTTCGTGTATTCGCCACTTATAATGCCCACACTCGTTTTAACAAGACATCTGAAATATTATTAGATATGGCTCTTATGTTTTAAAGTCATTTACTCCAAGTATTATCCCAGACTTTTGAACATATAGTAAACTTCTAGAACTGCAATGCTTTTAGTTCAAAAGGCAAGTAATATAACTTAAATGAACAGTATTTTGACACATGTAGAAATAAAACTTTCTTTGTATACTCATCTCTTTTGTTATTTTTAAAGCTATCGTTTTATACCCGGTGTATATTGCGTACCCTTAAGATGCGATCTTATTTTTTGTGTTAAAAGTACACCGGATTTTACTGTGATTATTATTTTGGGCCAAATATATATTTAAGCATCAACAATAACTTCCATTACTGAAAATGTGTAAATGGAAATATTTAGTTTTACATCTTCTCAAAAGAAGTAAACAAAGACTTTAAAGTTCTTTTCATCTTTTTTATATATTAAATAAAATGATATAAGGGTATGTAAATATTTAGAAAAGTATAAAACTGCATAAAAGTAATACTTAATAGTGTCTACAATTTCTTTGAACTTGCATTTTTTCCCCTCTAATGATAAGAATAAAGTATTTGCTGTGTAAAGATGCCAGTATAGTTCCGTTTAATGAGTGTGTGAAACAAGTAAGGAATTATATGCCTTAGCAGAATATTTTTAAAATTATTTATTGTAAAAAAAACCTAATGATTGCTCTATAATTCGATGGATGTATTCAATAAAATCATTTATTTCAGTCAATAATGAATCATTTGATTTGAAAACATTATACTTTTAATATTTAAATGAATGTATTCGACAAATTTCAATGGTAAATTATGTTTTTTATTGCTGATTTTGAATACCAAATTACTGTACAGAAGAACATAAAACTCAAGGTCACTTAATGTGCAGAAATTTACACCCATAAAATGAATACTTGTTATAACATAGATATAATTTTTAAAATAAGATGCTTTACAGTTAGAGTCACTAAGTTCAGGAAATTGAAACATTTACCTTGGGAGGATTATCATAAGAATACTATTATTCAGTATGTTTTCATCATCAATACATATATTTAAAATGAATCAAATATTTAAAAACGTAACGTAAGGTATTTCTGCTCAATCAAAATTTCATATTTTCAAAATAAATTGCTCAAGATAGGTTGTAAAAGTAAAGTATATATCCACACACTCATTACTGCGACTTTTAGCTTTTCAATTTTTGAACTATAAGAACTATACTTACATTTTTATACAACATTGTAAGTAATAAATTACTCTTAAATGGTATACAAATATAAGTTATATGTTTATTAAAATTTCAAATCATAAAACACTTTTCCTTTAACAAATGTGTGTTGAATCTTCTTAAAATAGAATTTTGATACAAAAAGTATACTTTCCTAAGGGACATGTATGTGTGTGTGTTGGTTGTTCGAAAGAGTAATTGAAATATTCTTAAAATGAATAAACTGATGGAACATTGTTCGAAATAACATATTCTTGACTTTAAAATTTGTAATTTAAACAACAGACAAAACTGAGAAAAGAAAGCTATAAGTTATTCATTTTATCAAAATTGGAAATCTCCATGGAAATTGGATGAACTTTTTTTCAGTGGAAGATTAAAATTGCTCTTTTGGAATCCAGATAGTGAAATCTGATTTCTTTTAAATAAATGAAGAAAGTAATAATTTAATACCGATTGAATAACGAAAAATCTGTTTTCTTTACAAATGAAATTAGTCAAACAACACACAGCCATCTTTTTCCTTTAAATTGATTCCTTACATTAAAATACTTGGCTAGTAATCTAGTAAAGAAATATCAAACTGTATACAGTGACGCCTCAATGTAATATAATTAAATAAAAATTTCATGCTGCATATCTTGCAATGGGAAGTTTGACAGGTTGCTTTTGAGATTTCACTCATATAATTTAAAATAAAATAGTTTGAAATCAAAAACGAATATCTTAAGTTTGTGTTTTGTGTTTAGATTTATAAAAATAGTTTTTCACACCTTTTTACATTTCTGAAAATGAAATGTTTTCAAACTAATTAAATTACTTTATTCGATCTCTCACCTACCGAACACTTTTGAAGGTTGAAGATAACAGTATATAATAATGGAGCCTTGTTTGTCATATAGTTATATACCTAAAAATAATATTTGTAATTAAATAAAAAAAAATTTAAAAATTAATGCACGTGCTTTGAAAAATATAAGCAATGTACACATAAATGCATGCCAGAATTTAAACAAAAATATGTTTCGTACTTTTTATAATTTTTACCTGTTATCTTCTTTATTAAATATAAATTTATAATTTGGCCTTTTTAGATGTCACTCTATGCTGAAAAATTTGTATATTTAAAATTAATATTTTATTTTTTTAATTACTCCTTTTTCCACAATCATCTAAACTTTAAATAGTTAATATAAATTTAAAGAGATATAAAAATTAATGTACTCTATTTGAAAAATCCACAACAACAAATTGAAACGTGAATTCTGAAGATTAAATTAAATAACACAAACACATATATATATATATAAATGTTACACATGTGTTATACTTCGTTTAAGTAAAAGAACGTTTTCTGAATCCTGTTCAGCGGAAGAACTAAGAGCTGAGATAACAGGAAAAAATAATAATAAAACTAATTCTTAAGGCTAGTATGTTTTCAGGATATATAGTAATATCAGCTTATTTTTAGAAATTTTGTCCCAAAATTGTTGTAAAACAATTAATAAAAAAATAAAAAAATACCAAAAATAGACCAAAAATATTTAAAGCACCTTTTTAGCAAAGTTTTGAACTAATTAAATTCTGCACTAACATTTTTTTTATTTAGAATATATTTTTAACAATTTATTTTTTGAAAAAAAAGAAGTTGAAGTTTTAGAGGAATTTTTAGTTTAGGAAAAACTTAGATAAATTTCTAAGTACTTATTTAATGTGTTCCAACTAAATTTAAAACATAATGAGGAATTTTTAAAATATAGAGCATTTCTGTAAAATAATTTTTCATAAGATGTTTAACTAATTAATAAGGTAAAATAAATTCTACATTGAAGTGAAATTTTCAATTTTTTTAACCACTTAAATGCGGATTAAATGCTAAGCAATGTGCTCCACAGTGCCACCCTCTTTTCCGTGGACGCGCGTGAGCATTATAATGGGGGAGGGGGGAATAAAAGGCAAAAACAAGATATTTTTCTCTAAAATACGTAAATCCATCGCAAACACTATTAAGGTCATGTTATAGTATTCCAAAATCTTCGGAATATTTTAACTTATAGCAAAGGAAAGGAAAAAAAAGATCAATTTTTGGAAAGCTGAATATATACGTACGAAGCACTTAAAGCACCGGTTGAGTGAGATGGATATATACTCCGGTGGCAGTCATAGGTTTACAATGGAATGCAGTTTTTAGAATTCCAGCAGATCTACGACTTAAATAATGCATATAAATTTATTTAATTATTGTAAAATTTATAAATTTGCTATTATATATGAAATGGTTCCTTTGGTTTTGAAATTGTTATTCTGGGTAAAATTTTTATTTATAATGAGCGTTATTAGAAAAAAATATTTATTTTAGCGTATATATTGCATTTAAAAAGGGAAACAAAATTAGGATCTGGAGTTTTACTTCAGAAATATTCTGGTACAAAGAGAGATACATCAAAAACCTAAAGAAGATTATTCAAAATGGAATACATATTTGAATTAGTCTGGGGACTTGATCTAATCATGCTTTTGTTTTGTTTACTGTATTACACACATGTTTATTTACTAAAACAAATGAAATTTACTAAAACACATTTCGAGAAACAAACAAGAAAATAGTCTTATCATTTCTTCATTATAACAAACGTTACAGAGCGTATAGAGATATGTAAATGAAAGAATTAGTGAGAAACTATAAAGAAAATCAGAATTCCCAATATAACAGCGCAGAATGCATGCAATGAATAATTTACATATGAAATAGCAAAAGTGAAAGGATAGATCGTGTTTAATGAAAGAACGAGATAATTTGTTATGATGCTAATCAACTGCAGGCGAGAACAGTGCCAACCAAAGTTTTGGAAATCTTAATTAGTGGCGCCAAATAGGAGGTTCATGAAAGCTGCTTTGAAATTGTATTTCGAAAAGCTTGGAATATTTCTCATTAATTTCATTTGTCCAGCCTTTATATTAGATCTTCCATCTGCTCTCCTGCAATCCATAAGTTAGATTCTTTCAGCGAAAGTTCGCAAATAGTGTATCCTACTTTCCTGTGTTCAAAAGTACTGTACTTCAATTTGCAACATTTCATATATAAAATGCTTCACTACTGTCCAAATATTTTCTCATAAGTGTTAAGTAGATACTTTTAATCATTACAAGTTATGGAAATATATTTTTTATTTCTCCTATGTTTAAATATGTAAGCATCGCTTATGATTTGCTTAATTTATAAGGTTAACTAAAATACGTTACTGATATAATTATGTATAAAATTTTTATTTATATCTGAGAAAATATTTTCATTATCATATTGGTTATGATAAAGTAAATATTAGGAAACTTAAATTTGCTTTTAAGACTGCTATTTCAACAGGCTCCTTTTTTCAACCCCTAACATTTTCGTATTTCAAAATATTTTTTTAGTTATGTTCCTTATCAATACTATTGCCAACTACGATGCATATACTATTTTTTATTTCGAAAAATTTATTTTATCTGTTAAATTAAATGTCTTTTATCCTTTAAAATAAAGGCCAAATATTTTGTAAATGACAGAAACATATATTTGTAATTTATTTTCTTAAAATATTTTGAAAAAAAAAATATAATAAACAGTTATTGATTTATTTTACTTTATACAATGGAATAATTTAATGCTTAATTTGTGATTATTTTGCGTTATTTTTAAGTCTATAACTATAAGAATGTGGAAACAATATTGGAATATTGTAATAAAATACGAAAAATTGATTTTTTTACAAAAAAGAAAAAATTCGTTTTTAAACATGGTCAAATGCCTATTCATTTTATTTCAATCTATTATAATAATCTAAAAGTGCGGCGATATATTTTGTAATGTGTACATATACTTAAGCAGAAAAGTTCTTGAACTGTATAAGAAGACTAAAGCTAGTTTCCATCATATTCTCAGCTAATTTTTAATTTTAATGTTGTGTTTATGTATTGAAAATAATATACTCATGTTTATAGAATCACTAAGAAAATCAAGTGCAATAGTATTATGTAAAATATTACAAGAAAATATCAAAAATTTGAAAATGTTTTGCTATTGTATTCTTTTTCAGTACAATTCTACATTTTTTTAAATTTTGGTTATTTAGTGTATTGAAGTCAAGATTTCTTGAGCCCCTGGGGCCTATGCAAAACTAGATCTCTCCTAGGTATCTTTTAATTAGATAATATATAGCATACTCTTGGCGAAAACTCGTACAAACAGTATCTCTTAGCACACTCAACAACGTCTCACAATTTCACAAACCTAGGCAAAACTCAACATTGGACTAAATGATGGTATATCGTAGTAGGCTAGGGCCTAGACTAGAATGGTTAGTATGATATAATAATACAATAAAGCTATAGTGACCAGTTGGGATATAGTTTGAAATTTCCTGATGTTTGGAGAATATGTCCAGAAATACCATTTGTGAAATAACATTACTCGAATATCTTACTGAAGTCGACTCAAGAACGAGACGAGGCACCCATATTCAAGACCCTGGGGCTGAGCCCATTTCGCCGACATGCCTTAAAGCGTCCCTGACTATGTAGCCTATTAAATAGCCTCATAAGTATTCTGTACTTATGTGGCTTATTATTTTCGGACTTTTTGATGAAAGTCCTAAAATTGTTTTAAATACACTAAACATTCATGAATAAATATTCACTTGTCATTCTTTTAATTAAATTAGATATTTTTGAAAAAATTCTTAGTCAAATGATGTATTAAAAATATATCACATTTCTGATTATAAAATCAAACAATAGTTATTTTTTGGAATTTTTCAAATAAAACTAAATAATATATTCAACAAAAATTCAGGATAAAAAAACTAGTTTTAGTGAGAGAGATAGAGAGAGAACGTAACTTTTTCACGTAATGTGAAACTGTTGCTTATATTAATTAGTTAAAGTGGATAATAAATTCCCTTAAGTATCTGAAACATGGAAAAGAACATCAAAACAGTCAGCTATATTTCTTTTGAAGCTGTAAATTATGTGTCATCGCCAACACGATGGTGAAAAGAGAAGAAAAATTCCTTCCATTCTATGTAATAGCCGGTGCTCTTCCTACTTTACATGAGGTATTTCTGTCATAAACGTTAAGTGCCAAAGCGTTTTGGATAAGAAATATTAAATTCTTGTGTAATTAATTTCACGCAGCTTGAGCTTCATCTTAAGAGCTTAGAAAATTGCCATGGGTAAAAAAAAAATGGGAAAAAGTAGTGATATTACTTGAGTGTGAAATTGATATTTGTGACACGCAGCAACCTGTCACGGTCTAAGAAGTCATTTTACACGCATATTTTTAAAAGTTTAAAGTACTGGTTTTTGTTAATGTAATTACGGAAAGAAATTTGTAGTTGAAGACAACTGGGAAGGGTTTTTTTCTCCAAAGTCTCGAAGATTAATAATTTTTAAAAAATATTATTTTGCTGTCTTATCTAAATGCATTTTTAAGGAAAGAGGCAAATGGAGTAACTGCAAAGGAAAAAAAGGGAAACAATTAAAAGGCATATGAAAATTCAAGGTATTAAGAGATTCACTCGTCGTTTCAAATTGGTTTCATATTTAAGATTTAATTTATATGAAATGAAATAATTTAATTTGAAATGAAAGTATTTGAGTAATTTTAATTTTAGAAATTTTTCTTCATTGTATTTAAATAGTAAATATTGATTTTTTTTAAGTGAGATGTAAGTTTGAGAGCAAAATAGCTGAAAATGTCACAAATATAATTTCGTAACCATTTTTTAAACATTGTCTTAAGGAGCCAACTTTCCCCTCTACTTGCCAATATTACTGCAATAAGAAGAGAAAATAGTGTGTGGAGAATTTAGTTGTAAAACTCTAAAAATTTCCTGAAATTAAATCTTAAATACTTTATTACTAAGATACCACATACAGTAAAACTTCGTTTATCCGGATCAATTGGGACCGGTCACCGTCCGGATACGCAATTGTTCGGATAACCGAAAACCGAACGCGATCCATGCAGTATGTGATACTGGACACTATACTAAAGTTGAAAATCATCACATGCGGGAAACGTGCTTGAAGAAAAAGCAAAATAAATGCAAAATGTCGTAATTTTACCTTGATTGTTGAAAATCATCACTTATTTTTCGCTGTACCATTGTGTACACCGTTGTTTTTTTACTCCAAGGTCTCCGATTCTATTCAACAGCAGTAGTTGAGTAAGACTGTTGTTTGTACCACTCCATAGCTGTCTCTAACTCAGTAAACGTGTCAGCATTTGATGGACCTTTGCTACTCTCGTTGTTGTTGTCCTCGTCTTAATCCTTTTCATTGTCGACAGGGTCGGATTCTTCTAGCACGGAAGTCACAATATCGTTATTATTTAGCATTTGAAATCCAAAGTCTTCTGCACCGCATGCCATCCAGGTTTCTACATCAACAAAATTCAACAAAAAAGCACGTATACACCCGCTCACTTGGAAACAAACTAACCAAATATTCCGCACAGATGTTTACCAAATCACACAACTGAAATTCCTCAAATATCCCTGACTTTGGAGTTTCCTGTCACTTTTGGCTTCACACGAAACAACTGGTGAGCAATGCATGGTTCGAAAACGTATTCGGACCTTGGTTCGGATATTTGACGCTCCGGATAACAAACGTTTGGATAAACGACGTTCTACAGTACTCGCAAATAAGAGGGGTGGGGAAACCAGAAAAACTACTAAAGAAAAAAAATCTTAGTTTAAAAACATTAACTAATATATATATACATATATATATACTTGTAGAGTTAAAATAAAATAAAGCAGCAGGAAAATTATTATATCCATTTAAAGATATTTTAAATAATTAGAGCTCATATGTAGGAATAATACATAATTATATAGGCATTTGAGGTAATATATGTTTTATCTTCGTAATATGAATTAAATACCAGTTAGTGAAAATAATTCATTCGAATTTTTAAGAAATGCAGATACATATAATGCAGTACCTGTGAAGTATGGTACACAAATATTTTGAAATATGGTATACAATAAAAGCGTTTTGAAATACAAGTATATTATTTCTCTTAAGTGTGCAGAAGAGCTTTATTTGCATTCCGTTGCGATTGAATTGGATCTTCATAAGTTGTTTAAAATTGGAAATTAATTTAAAACATATTTCGCTATCTCTGTCGATGTAGTATTATTTTAGTTATTTTTTAATTGAGGGATTTTATAGTTTTAATTAAAAACACATTAAGTAAAAAAAAAGAATTATTAGCCTAAGTGCTTAAAATTTTTACATTCGCACGAATTTTTTTTAAAATCTGTTAATAACTGTCCTAATTATTTTATCAAATCTTAATTAACTCTATTATAAATTATTTTTAACTATACATTAAATAAAAGCATAGGATTATTCAAAAATAATAGAAAATCTCCGACGAAACATTTGTTATTGTTTTTTTAGTTATGTTAATAATATAAATGCTTTACTGATAGAATTTTAATGGAATTTGTCTTTCAAATATTTTTCCTTTACTCGAATGAGACGTAGTGAAATATAAATCTAGGATGTTATGATTGTAAATTCCTTAATAAGATTTAATTATTCTTATTTCAATTAGCAGTATTAAAATGAATGCTGATAAAATATCCCTTTTATATTTAACACTGTATCACTTCAATACATTTTATATTTGTTCAGAGCAAATAAAAAGCATCTTGAGATTGAAACTGTAATTTCTGATTTTTTTCTTCTTCTAAAAACAATGATTTTTTTAGTTAAATTTTTCAATAAAATTGAGTTCTGCTTTTAGAAAAAAAGATTTATAATGTTTTTTTGAAAAAAAAAATGCTTAAAAATGCTAAGTGAATAAAAATATATCGTGCAGAAATATGTTTATTTTTACTTTATTGAATTTGAATAAAATGCTCGCAATATGTAATGAATCATTTCTTTAAAAATTAAAGTGTTTAAGTAAAATATGTATAGATACTAAATTAAAATATTTTTTTTATTTTATATTACAAGAAACCTTTCATTTCATATTAAAGATACCAGTCATATTAATTGCATTTTTAATAATACCTGAAATTTATATATTTCTTGCGTGTGTGTTTAATAATTTACAAATTAATTAAATTCAGTTTTATTTAAGGAATAAATGCATATACTACCATTTGAAATAAATGCATTTGAATTATAGAGTGCACAACGCTTGTGATAAATAAAAAAAATTGAAAGAGTTTTCCTAAACATTTTGATATATGTGCATAATTCATAAAAAAAATTATCTGTAAGAAAAGGGTTTTTTTAATTAGTTAATCTTAGTGTATTTTTCTCATCAATTCAAATAACATTTAAATTAATGTTGAAAGAAAAAGTTAATTTCGTATTACATTTTGTTTGTTTTATTTTTTTTAATCAAGACTGGATTTGCTAAAATTAAATGGCATTCTCGAGCTATTTTAAGAGTCTAAAATGTACTTGATTTTAAAAAAAATCCATGAAGGGAACCTTTAAAATACTTTTAAAAATATATAATTGAGTATATGTACAATAATTCTTCAAAATTTAAATATATTTGATTGAGAATATATTAATGTAGATCGTTTCTATAAATAGCTGAACAGTACATTTATAAATACAGCATCATACAGAAATATATCCTTTTCCGAAGTTTAAATTGAAAAACTAACAATAAACACATAATTTGCTGAGTTTTGAAAATAATTTGGCTAAAATAAAAGGATTTAATCTTAAACTAGACCTCTTCTGTTTCTCAAGAATTTTCATTTTCAAACTAACATCTCTCAAATAAAATTGATATATTCTTAAATTATGAATGATATATGCTTCAGTTTTCCTCAAACTGTGGCGAATGCCTCTCTATGGAGGCATCATAATCCTACATGGATGCGCGAGCCTCTCTAAAATAAAAGATTTATTTAAAAATTAATAATTTAAAGGAAACAAACCAAAATGCACCTTATAACATAAAAAAATAAAATACAATCTACTCTGATAAAGTATTTATAAATGTATCAGTACTGCGCAATGTATTTGATAATTGATTTATCAGTACTAACAACATAGTACTTGTCTTGTTAACTGCTATACTAACCAAGCACTTATCCTATTATTTAAAAGTAACATATAAGAAATTTAATACTTAACTTGATAATTAATATGGTTTGTAATTAAGATCGTATTATAGCTTTAGCATGAAAATACATTACAGTTGCATTCAACACATTATTATTGTATGAGGGGGATGAAAAATATGACAAAAAACTGGTCGCAAATATTGAAGGTTTGAGAAGCACTGATCTATTCATTAAGTATTGACTATGAACTGATATACCTCCCTTTTATGTTCATTCACTTTGACAGAATAATTTACACTTCAATTTTATCATTCAGATTTACGTCATTGGAACGATATAACTAAATAAAAGACGGCAAACTCTCTTTCCACAGTTATCATTAAACGACTCGAAAAGAGTGCACATACACATTTATTAAAATGTCTTTCCTCATTAAGCTCATCGACGGCACCTCCGATAAGGTTATCTAAAGCAAGGTTTAAGAAACCCAACTTTTAAGCAGCCGGACATTTGATAAATGGGAGGATATCATGCTTGGACCTACCATCTGATTGGAGATAGAGAAAGTCCATTAAAGATTATCGAGTTAAGATGCAAAAGGCATTAATTCCTCAAACGATTGGAACCCAACTCTTCGAATCCGAAGGCTTAAAAGCTTGTTAACGAGCAGAGAATACTAATGAATGTAAAGAGCTCTGAAAATTGCAGAGAGGCCAGTCGCCTAGAAGGATTCTTCTTGTGCATGATGTGTTTGGCTGATGGCTTCGGACGTGTTGATAGGATTTTCCAATGCTTCTATGGCTTTTCTGAGAATTCTTACTTTGAATTTGTCTAATAGTCTTTAAGTGTTTGATTGCACTTTCTGCGGCATTTTTAAATAAGATGTGCTATATTTAGAGAATAAGGGGAACGTCAACACATTTGCTAAGTAAATTAATATCTGTATTAAAATTACCATTTTAAGATACATTAATGTCATTTAAACTGTGACAGATGTAAAACTAATATGAAAGGGATTTGTATTGTTTCTACTTAAGATGCTTAAAATTATATACTAGTAAATTTTTTTTTATTTTAAATGTGAACACAATTTAATATTATGGTGAAATAAATCAATTTCTTACCTTTAATTTTTGGCAAAAATATTATGAATATACATGGCGAAAGCCATTTAGATCTTAATTTTAACTACACAATTTGTTTGAAATACAATGAAAATTTTAATTAAAAATTTCCAAAAAAATTTACAGAATTTCAATAAATAAATTTTTATTTATATACTTTTTATGTAAAATAAAATGTAATGAAATATTCAATAAAAAATAAGCATACGAAGTATAATTAGCACATGCCTTCACTTTTTCCCGTAATTACCAAACCTATGAATTTATTATTAAAATAATTAACTATGATATATTAAATTATTTATACATGAAACCATTTTTTTGTATTTTAAATTCTATAAAAGTCCCTGTCGTGGTAGAGAAGTTATAGCCACTGTGTATTTTTTCTTTTAAACTTCCTTGTCTTCTTTACATTATTTCATTAAAAATCTGGGAACATGAGAAAGCAAAGACTGAAAAGATATGTTTACTCGCTTGCTACGAGTGCTGGATCTTAATGTTGTATTTTTCAAAAATAAATATTCTTGGTATATATTAATAAAAGATTTTAGAAATTTTCGTACATATGTTCACTGTAAAAGTATCATGGGAATCAAATATTCAGCACATTTAGAAATGGAAGCTAAATTGAATAAAAACGAAAATTCAGAAATGTAAAATAGTAGACGATGAAGAATTTGCAGTTCAGCCAAGCGTTATGTTTAATAACATTTTAAATTAGATATCAGTTGTATTTGAGACATTTTAAAAAATCGTTACGAATATATATATAGAGAGAGACAAATAATTCTTTAGTGTAAGTATATAAAAAAATTTGTATAGGGAAAATGGTAAAATTAGAAAAACATTCTAATAATTTTTTAAGGTGGAATGGTTTCATTTTTAAACACGTGGTTGCTTAATGAGATGTGATATTTAGAATTTCTTCTATAACTGCGATCTGTATAAAGTACATGTGAAAAATTAATTCGATGTAATTTTACGCTATATTAGTCAATAGCTTGCATATTAATTATTTGAATTCCACACATAGCTAAATGCTTTCCTCATAATATAAGTGTAAAATAGATGTTTTTTGGGTTAAATATTTAAAAAACTTTTAATTAATAATTAAGCATCAAGAAGTTTAAAAAAATGTTAAATAAAATTATTAATCTGTATAAAAAGTTTAAAAAAATTTGATTATGAACTTTAAACTATGTGCGCACAAATAAGCACGTGCAAATAGTACAATTATGAATTTTTTTATACATTATTAAGCTTTTTACCCCAGGAAATATGCTGAATTAAATTCTGTCAAGCTCATAATGTGCTTGCAAAATATTAACTTACACGTTTGTTTCCAATAAGGAATCCTTATCCAGCTTCTAATTATTACAACATAATTGTATAATTCTCAACTTTTTTTTATTAGCTATAGATTGTAACATAAATAGTTTCTCACTGAAGTTCTACACCAATTAGTTATGGATCGAAAAAAAACTCCCCAATGAAAACGTTCAAAAGGGGATCTTTAGCAGTTTTGATAAATATAATATCGTGATGTATGTTGTTGTTAGAAAAAAAATTACGGTTTGATGAATAAAATTTCTCTTACTTAGGTTTTTTAAATTCTCAATAATATATTTAAAGAAAGCCAGAAAAATAATTAATAATGAACTATTCTGTACATTATTTGAAGAATTTTGAAACATATTTATTCACAGAAATAAATACAACTCTCCATCTTTTAATAAAAAATGGCTATTACTGCAGAAATATTTTGTTCGGTTTCATGATCATTCTGAAATTTCTAAGAAATATCACGAGTTTAAACCAAATTGCTGCTTGTCTAAAATGTAAGCTAAATATAATTTCAGTCACGTATATTTCACAGAATGACATCAAATGTCGCTGGTTTATATGTTTTTATAAAAGAAAGTTTGTATCTGAAATGTATTTTTTAGAAAAACAGCCATCTTTTTGACCATATTTTCTACCATTTTATTGTTTGAAAAAGATAACAGCAGAGAAATATATCTCATTCGTGGCGTAGAATAAATCTGAAATTTCCTTTGTTTTTCACACATTTCTATTATTTTCTAAAATGAATTCAGTTTAATTGATTGAATACGTTATTAAACTTTTATTGCTATTATCATTGCTGTCATAATTTTATAGGTATTTTTAAAACAAAATTTGATTTAGATAACTGTACTTTGAGTATAAAATGATTAAGGGAAAAATTAATTGAAACACGCGTGTTTGTTTTTCATAAATCGTTTTTTTTTATAACTTTTATTGCATTAAAAAAAGTATTTTCACTGGAAGGAAGAGCCAGGAAGTATAAAATGGTATTAAAGTACGTTTTTCAACTTATTTATTAAAATAAGGGGAAAAATCAATTTATCCTTAATTGCAGCTTATGATTTGTAATATAAAGATAAATTTAAAATAAGGTATCAAGATAAAACGAACCAGGAAGGATAAAATTGTAATAAAATACGTTTTTCAACTTGTTTATTAAAATAGGGGTTCACTTAATATTAATAAGTCATTTTACCCTTAATTGCAGCTTAAAATCTTTAATATCAAGATAAATTTTTTTTAAAAAAGCATCAAGATAATAAGAACCAGGAAGGATAAAATGGTAGTAAAATATATTTTTCAACTTATTTATTAAAATAAGGGGGAAATAGTCAATTTATCCTTAATTGCAGCTTATGATTTTTAATATCAAGATAATTTTTTTTTAAAAAGTTGCAAGATAAAAAGAATCAGGAAGGATAAAATGGTAGTAAAGTACGTTTTTCAACTTGTTTATTAAAATAAAGAGGGGGGATATAGTCATTTTATCCTTAATAGCAACTTATGATCTTTAATATCAAGATAATTTTACGAAAAGGTGTCAAGATAAAAAAGAATCAGGAAGGATAAAATGGTAAAGTACGTTTTTGAATTTGTTTATTAAAGTAAAGGGTCACCATAAGTTAATAAGTCTCATTACCCTTAATGGCAGCTTAAAACCTTTAAATATCAAGATAAATTTCTAAAAAGGTTTAACTGTCTGGAAACAGCTAAGAGAAAAATTTATGTAAGAAAATCGTTTCATTCTAAAATTTGATTTTCGTCCCTCTGAAAGTTTTTATATTCCAATAATTAATGAGAAATTTTTGTAATTTGAAATGCTTGTTTTTATACTTTGATTCTGCTTTAATGGTAATGAAAATTTTTTATCTTTATACCTAAAATCTTTATCTTTATACCTTATCAAAACCATATTTCTACTTCACTTTCACTTAGACACTATACTTCAAGAGTAAAATGTTTACTTAACCAAAAATAACTTTTTTCTCATTTCCAAGTTTTAACTCTTAATTCTGTACTTTTATTTTATTTACTAGATAATTCGTCAGTGTAGTACTTTGAACTGAAAATTGGTAACTGGTCTCCCTTTGGAAAACTTTATTTTTTAGAAAATTCTATTTCATATCTATGAGTCTTTGACGTTTTTTTTAAAAACATATTCTTGAAAATACGTTATGGTTTTTAAGTTCAGGAATTTTAATATTTTTGTTAAAACCCTGAATGATTATATTTTTATTTTCTTAGTGAAATTTTTCATGTTTCATACTTTTATGACAAATTGTTATGTTTGAATTCAACAATATATTTATTCATTACATCAGGACCAAAATTTATAAGGAATCAATTTAATTCGTCATTCATTAGACATAAATTTTGATTACATTTGTAGAAGGTCCAGATTATCTTTACTGTTGTTACAAATATATATGCACAGTAATAAGAATCTTACTTTACAAAATGAAACGCGATTAATTTGTGGCATATAGCTAGAGGAACTTCCACTACGAACTCTTCAAAAAAATGGCGAACAAATGGAATTTATGATATGCAATATTATAAATTTTAAATTACCCAATTTTAGGTAATTGATTTTAAATAGCTAAATTACATACAATTTGAAGTAAGTACAATTGTAGTTTCTTTAACGAACATTTATAGCATCATTAACTTTGAATTTCGAAGTGATGCTAAGTATTCTCTTATAAACATAAATGTCACATATCTTTAATTAGTTCATAAGAAGTTATTTGTATAAGCTATGGTGGATATTGAAAAACTAATTTCAGTTTTACACATTGTTCATATAAAATCAGTATAATATAATCTAGAACTATTTTTTTCAAAGTTCTTACAAATGGGAGCCACGATTTTCTTTAGGAAATATGTGGTTTATAAATTCAAGAATACCAGAAAATTGCTTTGTAAATTTAATACTAGTCAACAATTTCCGAGATGCATTCAAACATATAAAGTAGGCCCTTAGTGACTGAAAAACTAATAAGTTATTATATTTGAAGAATTGAGATCATTACACTACTTGAAAGTGTGCAAATTTAAAACGCATTTGCTTTAAAAGCTGAACCAGTAAAGCCACACTATGTACTACTGATGTTAACAAATCATTTTCACTTTCATTATCTTGCGGTTATTTATTCTCAAAACTGTTTTTCACAGGAATTAAAAAAAACAAAGCAAAACCTGTGCCAAGCTATACCTGCTTCTTTCGGATTCAGCCCCTCTTTTAGAGATGATTACTATTAACATAGCCACCAACCACAATTAGATTGTGTCACCCATTCGGTTTAATGGTTAGCGACGCTGACTGCGGCCCCTATGACACCTGGGTTCGAATCTCCAAGACGGCATGATACCTGTGAATCTATAGTGCATTCGCGTCATAGGGATACTCTAAATTGCTGCGTAGCCTCAAATCCTCTGGCGAGGTTGGTAGAAAGTGAAAAGAGGTGAGAGGCCCCACCACCTCTTCAGGGTGTTCTCCCTCAAAATTGGGATGGGAACAAATCATGGTGCTCAAAGCTACGGCTAACGACAGACGTCACTTAGCCCTTTGCTATTGTGAATTTTGTTGGTCTTTGCCGGTCAGGTGTTCTTAATAATAATAACAACAACAGATTGATAAAGATTTCCCATAGCTTTGTTTCTTTATTGTAAACAGAATTAATAAACATTAATAAATGAGTTCTAAATGAGTTAATAAACTTCAACTGTTAGATTGTGCAGCCTTTATTTTGTAATTTGCCCTTTTTTAATCCTCGTTTGTTTTATTCACTTTTCCTTTGATACATGAAATTCTGGGGAATTATTTTAACTTTTTTCATTCAAAAATGAAACCTTAATATTAATTTTTTATACATTTAAAATATTATTAGTATAACCGTATATGTTCAAAACACAGGTTTCAAATATAATTCTAGAAATATGTGTTAAAGAAGATGTAGAAGTTGAATCTAGAAATTTAAAATGTTAAATAATTTTATTCACATTAAATTTTTAGAAATATTTCCATATTAATAGAAGTTTATTAGTATGATAGTATATTTACAGAAATTTCTAGATTTACATGGAACAATTTTTTTTTGAATTTCAAATATACATAAATTTCCTTTTTTTTAAAGATTTGTATGTGTTTGCAATTACTTAAACATTCGAGATATCTAAAGATGAAAATTAAAAATATCATTTTTATTTATGCTGAGACTCTACCATTAATATTCGTTACACTCCATGAATAATAACTCTAATAGCATTTTTACAACTATTTTTGAGGATATTCGTGGAATATGAGATTTAAGTTAACTATGCAATATATAAATATTTTTTTAATCCACCCAACGAAACCCGAGAAGAAAAATCTATGAATGGAATATTTTATTACGGCATTAAAAAGTGAGGAAATGTCGAGAATCCTTTCCATGAAGAGCAGAAATTACTACTTTTAACACTTTCTATGCTTCTAAAAGTTTTTACTTTTTGAGCCCCTTACTCTTGGTCACTGTTCAGAGGAGGGAAATTTCAGGACTCGTTAAACTTAAGAACCACGTTATTTCTTATTTATTAGGACTCATAAATTGAGACAAGTTAAATCGTTAACTTCTGAAAGTAGCTGAGTACATTTTAAGAGTGAAATATGGGGAAAAGACGTTACTTTTTAGTCTATTTAGAAAAAAAAAACCGTGAAACAAAAATGTATATAAGCCTAATTTTCATCACAATGAGAGGAAAGTGAAATAAATAAATTTTGTTTATGACAGCTCTGCCTACTTTTGAAATTAATCATTTTAGCTGCTCCA
This sequence comes from Trichonephila clavata, assembly GCA_019973975.1. NCBI lineage: Eukaryota > Metazoa > Arthropoda > Arachnida > Araneae > Nephilidae > Trichonephila > Trichonephila clavata. Next base: position 46,466 of record BMAO01032810.1, read on the forward strand.
GGAAATTTTATTTTTCTCTCCTGAAAATAAATAGTGTTTTATAAAATGAGTAACTCATTTTTGGATATGTAAATTTAATATTTAGTATTATTTCTTTTTGTGATTAAATGAATGTGTGGAATTTTAAATTAGTTTGATAACATTTTTGCGAAAAATATTTTGTTATTCATATTCCATAATTTTTCGGAAATTATAGGAATTATAAACAAAACTTCTGGTATAAATATACATGAAATACTACATATTTTTCATAGTTTTTTGCTAATTAAAATTTTTTACTTTCCACTGTTTTTTTTTAATTTTTAATTGTTGGAGCAATGGGATTTTATTTTATTTATTTATTTTAAAAATATTTTAGTTAAGATTATAGTTTTCACAAACTTATACCCCTTTATTTTTTATAAGTAACGTCTCCATGGAATTTGCTTATTGTTTTAAGAAAACGTGCATAATTATAATTTTTTATAAATATGATTTAATACAGTACAATTCAGATACTTTTCTGATATTGAAATATTAGCTCTAATAATCTTTAATGTTTATTCTTTCGAATATTAAAAAAAAAAAGAAAACGTCACATGAAACATAGATAGAGAGAAAAAAAATATCTAAGGCTATTTTAATTGTATTTTTATCACCCTCTAGTTCGTTTGCTTTTACATTGTTTCTTGAAATATCATACATACCATTATTAATATAATTATATAATCATTATATACATTTTTACTGAGACAATGCAGACTTGACTGAAAGATTAAAAAAAACACTTAGATTAAATAAAAAAAAACTTTTATTCTTATCAACCGAAAAATTAAAAGATAAAAACTGGCGATTGATTTAAAGAATATATACTTAAAAATATTAAGGTAAATTATTTATAATTTTTTATAGAATAGTATTTACCAAATCTAATGCAAAAATATGCGATACATGGAATTGAAATCTTCATAAATTCCATGACATGAAGAACGCAATGTATAATTTATTTTATAATTATTATAATTACTCTATAATAAAAAAAAGAGTTTGAATACTATTTTCTGGAAAATATTGAAAATAGAAATATTAGTATTATGTGTTACATCCTAAATCAAATGATATGTGTTGATAAAATTCATAAAAACGTGTTTATGAAAAGTTTCCACAATTGCAGAATGTCTAACGAAAAGAGATTTGGATAAAAAGTATTGTATTCGTAACAAAGTTAAAGGCATAAAGTGTGGCTAGAATTAGGACTGGGTCCTTTTTATTATTATCAAATTATGGTGTTATCTCAAAGAACACGTTCCTTTTTGCTTTAAACTGTGAAGTTTGGAGGATTTTTTTAGTCATCGATTGGAGACAAACACTGAAATTATTTGATAAAATTCCAGTAAACATTTCGAGATTTAAAACAGAAACTGATTCTAAGTTTTTGTGTCATTTATATTTTATGATCTTTAGAATTCTTGTGCATACATGTTTAGTGTTACTCATTATCGATGTAAATAATGATTGTTTTGTTTCTTACATGCAATTTAAATATCGTAAAATCTGGCGTATAACGCGCATCTATACTTTCAAGCTGCATTTATTAATTTAGGGGTATATTCGACGTATAACGAGCATCGTTTTTTTTACGAAGAAACCTGAAATATACGTGTGCAATGTCATGTTATGAGGCCATTTATTCGATGTATTATTCCAAACTTTAAAAAAAAATAGTATACTTTCAGAACTAAAACTCTTCAAGTTCATAAAGACTGTCATTTCTTTTAAATAAACAATAGTTCGACATACAGTTGACTCTCGCTAATTCAAACCTTCGATAATACGAACCTCTCGCTAATTCGAAGTATAGGCTCAGTCCCTAGAAAAACTCTGATATATCGAACTAAAAACAATACGCTTATACACTCAATACTTCAAAGTAAAATCTGTGGCAGGCCAGAATACAACACGCAATAATTCGAAATGATCTAAAGAAGATCTGGAAAATTCAAACACTCATTATCATGTTGAGTCCTGTAGCAAAAACTTGGAGCTTACATGTTTTGTGTCGTATTGTTTCTGCTAGTCTTCCCTGTAACGTAGCCCTTTTGATGACCATCAGCGTTGTCGCTGATAACTCTGACAGAAGCTGAAGTTTCACTAAGCAAACTACGCAAATTTTACCTTTAAAATCATGTTGATGCGGAAGTTTTTGAAACGCTATTTACTCTAGAAAAATCTACTAACAAAGTTAGATTGAACGCAATAAAACAAAAACAAAAAAATAACAGATTTTTTTCTTCAGAAAAAAAATTAATTATGTACAGCGTGTATTCTTTTAACTTATATGTTTAACATTTATACTGTATATAATATGTACTTGTTAAAAATACTTCAAAATAATTTTATACATATGTACAATTGATGTTTTATACATAGTTTCAAACTTAAATGTGTTAGAAAAATTTTCTCTTCGTGTATTTTGGGAGTTTTTTCCCTACCCTTTTCATAATTCGAACTCTTGTTACTTCGAAGTTTTTCATTGATCCCTTCAACTTCGAATTGTCGAGAGTCGACTGTATATAGAAATCTAATTTTATATTAAGTGGATTTTTTTTTCTTTTTAAAGCTTTCATTTTTATACCCGGTGTATAACAAACGCACACCCGTAAATTTCAATAATTTTTGTGTGTTAAAAGTGCGCGTTAGACGCTGAATTTTACAAAAAATAATCATTTTACTTTTTTTTTAAAGTTTAAAGTGAAATATCTTATAAGTTATTCCTCTTCAAATGTATTGCATATGAATTTATATATTTCATATTACAGGTTAAAATCACTATTTCACTATATATTTATATTTGTTTTCAGTTGGTCGGCAATCCCATAGACTGCCAGTGATGGTATTCATTCATGGAGAATCTTACGAATGGAATGCAGGAAATCCTTATGATGGTCGAGTTCTATCTAGCTATGGAAACGTCATTGTAGTGACTATAAATTTCAGACTTGGAGTTCTTGGTATGTAAATTTATATTCATATTTATAGAAATAGAATTATTTATATTATTTTATAATTCATATTGATCTAAATGAATAATTTTATCACATTATATGCTCAAAAAACTATTTCTTATTTTAAAGGATTTTTTTCGTTAACTTTTTGGATTAAATATGTATGAGTATTTTGATAAAATGCATCTATCAAAATATTAAAAATATCCTAACGTATACTACTATACATGCGGCAACTTTTTTTTTTAAAAAAAAGGGAGATATGGGGATTTTTTTATTGTTTTGAGATTTGTTTAGTACATTTTATGAAAAATATACTAAAATTAAGAAGGAAAAAGACTTTATTATTACTAAAATGGGGGGAAAATGGGTAAAAATTGATAAAAAAACAACATGAACGTGGCTCATTCTGTACCGAATGTTTATGAACAAATATTCAATTTTTCAATTCTGATGTGTTGCTATGTTATTCAGTTTTGAAATCACCTTTAGGGTAAGAGATATTTTAATTTTTACAAAGGCTGCAGCCATTTATCCTACTTATTACATGAAATTGCTTAAAAAAACTGGTGATTATATTTACATAAGGGAGTGTAACTTTTGTAATAAAACAGTGATTGATAAATCTGAAGAATAAACACTTCTACTATTATACAGAACACACACAAACAATTTCATTTAATTATTTTCAAAACTTTTTGAGCAATCGCTGGACCCGTTTGAGCATTTAAAAAAAACACATTTCGAGTAAAACGCGTTTTAAAGTATGACATCTTGCTTAAAGTAATGGGAACTGCTCTTAATAAAACGTGGTTTTTGTCCTAGTGAACGGAAAATAATAAACTTGGTATTTATATAAAGATAATAAGATGGCCTATAAAACATAATAAAATCATAAAAAAATTGTCAATTTTTGGCAAAATTCACAATTTTAGGTTAATCGGATACATGAAGAATAAAAAATAATGTCCTTTTCACATGATATACTAGAAGTCAAAGTAAAATATATGAGTATTGTTTGATCAAATTATGAATTAATTCTCGAAATGTTTTGCATTTTTATTTAATGTCTAACATTATTGTGTTAATAAAATATCTAAAACGGAAATATATGCAAAAATAAAATAATTAGAATTGAATTTTACATTACTTACAAAGATAAATATTATTTATTGCATTATGATTAGGAAAACAAAAATAATTAACTGGCTTGTATTGAGAAAATGCTTAGATAGTTAGATTTTCAACTTAATCGTAAGATGAAAGAAAGTGAAAAACATATTATTACTCAATAAATCTTTATGAATTCATTTTTGTATTGTAGTGAATTACATCTGAATAGCTAAATTACAATTTTATATTGAAGATTATTAGGTATTCTAAAATCTCCTCATGATCTACACTTTATTTACTAACTTTATCAATTAAGTAAGGGTTTTAAAAGTGATCCCCTCATTACACAATACAACTACCAGCATTTAGTTAAAAATCTTTAAATACAGAACGTGGTTTACGCATTATAGAAAATAATTTTAGAATTTTTTTTCAGTATTTGATTTTAATTTGAGATAAGAATCTTCTACTCTACCTATTTTTAATAAAAGTCAAGATAGAATTTCTTAAAAATTTCTCTTAAAACTGACATGGCAGCTATATAAATGCTCATTCTGATGAAAATTATTCATTCCAAGAAATTTTGAAATTAGGTCCTAAATGATTCTCAAACTATTTCGAAGGAAATATGTCGTTATATATGGAATTGTTAAAGAAAACAATTATTAGCTAAACTTTCGAGTAAGAAACAAACCCCGAAAGATCTTACCCAAAAAAAATTCGAATTCTGGTCATCGTAAAAGTCATCTCAACTTTTGAAAGAAACCCATCTGCTCTAAAGGCATCGCAGTAAAATTTAAGATGTCATATACTGAAAACAAAATGTTTCATAAAAATGCTTATGTCTGAAATTCTCAAGCTTTTGTGAAGACACATTGTAGAAAAGAAATTTTAACTGCAGCAAACTACATGAAAAACCATATGGATGGAAATCGATAGTTAACTGTGACTATAAATCATTGTTTTATTTAAGTAATTGCTACTGAAGTGAGTTTATTTAACCAGAGTTTTATAAAATGATCGCGGAAATATAGGGAACTAGTTTGATATACGATTGATACTCACCAAGCGCTGTTTGGCGCGATTCGGAATCGTGCCAAGCAGCGCTTGTTGTCCAGTGATATGGAAACCAAGATAGCCTGCTAGCTGTAACAAATCGTCAGCAAAAAATTTTAAAGAATTTTATTGAAATGTATTTCAAATGATAATATAGGAATTGATTGAAAATAATTCTCATATCAATATAATATAATAATCCTTATTAATCATAATTATATTACGTGATATATAATAATAATCATATAATATATTTTAATATAATAATAATAATCATATATAATAATTATATATTATGTAATATATAATAATAATCATATACAATAATTATATTATGTAATATGTAATAATAATCATATAACATATTATAATAATTAATATATATAATAATTGTAATATATAATTATACTATCTTTATATATAAAAATTACGTGTTAGAGTGTTTGTCTGCGATGGACTCCAAACGTACTCAACCATTCATAATATAATTTTGCATACTGTGTGTCATTTCGTCCAACTTAAAACATAGGGTAGTTTTTATTTCAATTAATGGTGCCATAATTTTATTATTGCCGGAAATGTGAAGAATCCAGAAAAAACATTGCCAGATTTTGCGAATAGGCACAGGGTTGTTGCCAGTTGATCCAACGTTTTTTAAACCAATCGACACTAATGTTGATGAAAACAAAACCGTAAATTTTCCAACCGAGTTTTTGAATTCTCTAGATATATCAGGAATGTCACCACATAATCTTTGGTTGGTTCCCTGGTTATTATGTGCGTAACTTAAATTCACCTAGATAATGCAACGGTGCACGTTTGATCATTGACAGAATTATACCGTGAACTTCTTGAGCCAAACACTTTGACTGTAAAGATTAAACGAAGATTCGGCTCTGCTACAATGGAATCTGTTGCCACGTATTCCACTGATACCGTCAGAATCTCTAATACTATTCAAAAGGCTTCAATTCCAGTTCGTTTGGCTTCCGCGATGACCCTAAATGAATCTGAAACCCCAACAATATTCATTTGCTACTTAGACTTAAAAAATCCATGTTTCTCGAATGGGCAACTAGATGTTACATGCTCACTTGTGCGGAAACCGTTGCATCTATTTGAGTCAGCAAAATACGGGTTACTGAAAAGTATTGTGCACCGATTAGCGATTAGTTATGTAAAATTATTTGTTGTTATACTTTAAAATGATAAAAATAATTTTAAAAATTGCAAAGAATCAACGTTGTTCACCCCATTTATAAAATTAAATCTTCATATGTTGTTACTTAACGACTTCGTTAGTAATTCATGCATTTTACTACACTCAAATAGGAGATGAATGAAATGCAAAATTTAAATAATTTGTTGTTTTATACTTTATTTCAACCCTCCGAAATTATAAACGAAGATTAATTTGACTGCATTGAATAACTTAGGATAACATTGAAATAACGTATTAAAACAAAGCCACAGCAAAGCATGGCCGTGTCAGCTAGTACTATACATAAAATAATAACATAATATGTATTAAAATTAATCAACAATGAATATCAATTAATAATTGCAATATTCCAAAAAAACTGAGAGATCCTTTAAAGAATGGCATCAAATATGGAACGTTTAAAAAACTATTATTTCAAAGTTAAATAAAATTATCTTCTATTTTAAAACATATTTTAATTTTCTCAATTCTTATAAGTCTTAACTGATTTCATCTTTAGAAATCAGTTGTACAAATGTATTTTATTTCATTAATATTTAGCAACTTTTTGAAGTTTCTAAATTTATCTATAATATGTTACTTTATTCAATGCAATCTTATAGGGTAATTTGATAGATTTGACTTGTTTGGATGTTTAAAATCTCAACTATATATCATTTCTGAGAGCGCGCATTAAGTATATGATGAAAGTTATTGAAAATTAATTTTGTAAAGAAACTAATTTTATATCAATTTAAAAAAAAACTTCTTCATTCATTGAGCATTGATTTTTGCACGCTCAGTTTTTTAAGAAAATGATATAGCGTGAGAGTTGTAATAATTAAAATTTTCATTTTCTTAGCATAATACTTTAGAAATAGTTAACGAATCGCTTTTCTGAACTAAAGAACCGAATCTTAACAAGTTTTCAGCTCATGGTGGTTCTCAATCTTACTAATAACTTAGCTTTTTTAGAGTTACATTCAAACTTAATTCAGAAAATGGTTCTTAGAATGAAAAGAAAGTGAACCACCGCGTTTCTAGTAGTTTAAATAATAAGTGCTAGAAAGAAGAATCAAAATTCGAGTTAATTATTAAGGAAAGATATTTTAATAATAAAAAAACTATAAAAATTAGTTGTAAAAAATCATTAAGAACACTTTTATTGTTAGTCATTTGCTTGTAATGCCTGTCGGTTCCTGCTTCCTTCTGAACCCCCTTGTCTACCATCGGACCCGGCTAGGTGTGTGGGAGAAACTGAGTAATCTGTAGACATGATTCACTCTAATTATTTTATTGTCACCAAAATATTAAGCAGACACAATATCAATCTAATTAAGATAACAGAACAGATAGCAGAGCACGGAGGTGAGACTCGTTAGCCTGGGGATAATAATACGGACCCTCAACTAATTCCACGATAACTTAAACAAGCTCAATATAAACTACGTCGTGCACTAATAAGCTAAACTTCTATTTAAATAAGGATCACAATACCTGTATTTTTATGAAGTCAAGTCTTACACTTGAGTCCTTGAAGGCGATCCTTATCAGGATTTAATCACCGTCGATTGATCCTCTCTCAGTAATCTTCAATTCATAAACTCCGATTGCACTTAATCATTTCACGATCCTTCACTCTCCAACTAACCAACTAACTCCTAAAACTTGCTAACAGAATTTATATAATGTACTTAATTTGCATAATCACGATTTCTTCACTCGGTGAAAGTTAGTTGAAATAAATATTTTCCTTAAAGAGTTTTGAAGGGGTTAGTAGAGCTGCGTATAGATCCGTCACATGCTTAGTAATTACTTCAAAAGAATCGAAAATCTTCTACAGCTCAATAAGAATTTCCAAAGATACTAATGTAAGATACTATATAATAATCTATATACTAATTAAGATACTATATAATAATCTATATACTAAGTAAGATACTATATTAATAATCTATATACTAATTAAGATACTATATAATAATCTATATACTAATTAAGATACTATATAATGTAAGATACTAATATTTAAGATGTTTTAAAATATTTATAAAACTTCGGGTCTTATATATTTTATTTACAAATGAATGAGGATAATCCATCTCTAACTATATACAAAGCCCAAAAGAGTCGTAAAGTATTTACAGAATAATAAAAATAAATTTTTTTAAAAAAAGTTTGAAAAAGAGGGAAATGGGGATTTGTTTTTCTTTTCTTTGAGGAATTTTACAATTAGGGATTTTTGAAATATATTGTTGGCAAAAAGTAATCTCTTAGTTTTAAGTTTCCGTATACTAAAAATAAGCTTTAATAAGTGAAATTTCTTCCATTCTGTTTTATTACTTGTCGCCATTTTTCTGGTAACTCCATGATTCCGAGTTAATAGTATCTCTAATCCTTTTGAGCGAAAAATTTCACCAGGTTCAGTTTGAGGATATCATTATTAATGAAATTTTTACCACTTAAAAAAATTACGTGAACAATGGATACAAATGATAATCTAATGGTGCAAGATTAGAGATGAAAAATTAATCTTTACTATAACGTTAATCGAAAACGATAGAGATCCGAAATTGACGCATCTGTAACATACTATTTAGCATGCCGTATGAAATAATTGTAGTTTTGTTGGGAAATAATGTTGAATTATCCATATAGCCCCGACCTAGCACTATCAAATAATCATTTATTTTGAATTTTAAGAAATTATTTAAATGCTAAAAATATTAACAATAACGATGATCTCAAATCACACTTAGTCGAGTTTCTTGCTAATGAGGACCAAAATTGTAATAACAGCGGATTCATGAGTTTATTAGTAAAAGGGCAATGGGTAACTGAACAGAATGGAAGATATTTGACAGATTAAAGTTTTTTTTTTTGTGTGTGCAGAAAAATTTCATTCTAAAAAAAACTGAGAAATTATTTTCTTGTCAACCCAAAAATTGCAGCTGAATGACACCCATCGAAATTCAAAGAATGGTTATTGTATTAATAACAATAAAAAGCTTAATCAAATAAAAATTAGTTATTCGTTAAATCAGTAATAAAAAAAAACACATTTGTATTCTTTTAGTTTGCCTCATCAATAAGGTAAAGGAAAATGCATTGGATGCGGTTTATTCTTTTTTAATATGCCGAGTAATAAAATTCCGAATGTGATTACAAATAATTAAAAATATTTCTTTATCATATCCATAAAGAATGCCTATTTAAAGAAGCTTCATTTTTCATCACATACGTCCTGCTTATAATAAGTTAGAAATATAAAATGGATGCATCCCAAACTCATCTGGTGTTACATAGAGCGAGGTTAATTGCATCTAAGAACATTGTCTCTAGAGCTGGAATTTTGCTTTTTAATTCTATTTGTTTCTTGATGCCACATCTGATTGGTTACCTGCAGGGTAAAAAGATAAATCTCTAGAAAGGGTAAAGGAAATAGCAAGTTAGAGAATTATTTCTGACCAGAAACCAACAAACCAAAAAAAGGACATTTAATATTTTATTCTTCAACTACTAATGCTTTCTTGCAGTCTTTCCCATTGTATTTTACTTTCATTTAGTCTTCCCGTCGCTTTCTTTGCTATTCCTTTGAATGCAGCTCCTGGAGGACTAAAGGTAGTTTTTCTCCATTTGTAAGAGTGAAAAGGAGATTTCTTGGATTAGGAGAAAAATATCCATGAGCGTATTAGTTGTATGATAAAAGTAATGCAAATTTTTTTTTAAATGTGTTAAAAGTTTTATTCTTTTGAATCTGATGATAAAAAGTATCTTAAAATTTAGTCCAAAAGAAACCTTTTATTTCTTAACAAATTTGCAAGATTATTATTTTTAACATTATGCAGTAATTCAACACAAATTGTACACTAGTGCATAGAGTGGTTGCTGAATTGCAATAATAGACAAATAAGTATATTTCACATCTTTCAAGTTAAAACTGTACAAGTTGGATTACTTTGGACTTCCATTCAATTAAAAAAATTTCGGTATATAATAAGCACATAATAATTTTTTGCATTTTAAGCAATTTGATATAATTTTTTAAAAAATTCCTTTTCTCTAGGTTTCTTGACATTTATGGCTTAAAATATTCACTTCTATTTAAAAGTAAAGAATAATTTAATGTACTAATATAATTTTTTAAAGCATTAAATAAAATATACAATTTGCTAACAATCTGAGTATGATTTCTATTTTTTGAAGAATAATTTCCTCTTTTTTTCTGAAAAATATTAATTCCAATAATTACTTCAAATAAAATATTTAAGTAACAATTACAAGAGAAAAATTCCTTAAATTTCAACTTTAATAAAATTTTATTTAAAAAAAGTACTTAAGATCTCTTAATGCATCTTTTTAAAATACAATGCATGCGAAAAAAAACTTCCTTCATTAATATTAAGCAAATACTACAGTATCAAGGAGGAAAAAATAAATTTTAAAAACAGTGTATATTTAATAAATTTATATATTTTTAAAATTTAAAATAATGGATATTTTTTGTAAGGTTTTATATTCTCATAAACAAATATATTTTAAATATTAAGGAAGTGATATTACAAAAATATGTTTTTATAATAGTGCGAAATTGTGCAGAGCATTAACAAAAAATTACACATAAGGAAAATTTAACTACGAATTAAACAAACTAATAGCATTTACTGTATCTGTAATCATAATAAAATATAATACTAATCAAACTGTAAAACAGAATTAGGTGTGTTAATATTTTCTTCAACGTCATTCATATATATATATATATATATATGTATAATTATTCTCAGGTTTCTTACCCGCTGTGGATCGATCAGCAAGAGGCAATTATGGTCTAATGGATCAAGTAGCAGCCTTGCACTGGATTCAGGACAATATTGCCGAGTTTGGAGGAGACCCTTACAACGTAACAGTTTTTGGACAAGGACATGGAGCTGCGTGTATAAATTTATTGATGTTATCTCCCATGGCAAAAGGTAAGGCAGTTTATGCTGAAGTCGAATACATTTGACGTCAAAACTTATTGAAACAATAATAAATCAATCGATGGTATTCATAAAATAGCCATTATGGAATTAAAACTTGGTGATTTCATATTTTTTCCTCGAAGGTTACATTGATATTAGTTATATGTGGCTTCGGCACATGATTGCGCTCCTACATATTGTCAGAAAGATATACATGCTTTCTAGAAAGAAAAATTTAGAGCTCAATAGAATGGTATGTGGGAACAAATATCCTGGCGACAATGGTTCCTGGAAATATATCACATCGATTTTGATGTCTGATCCGGGAAAGACGAGCAGCCAATAAACTCAATTGATCATGAAATGACGTTGTCATTCAAGTATTCCAGCAAAAAATCATAATTTCAAGAACCATTTACAATAGTGTACAAATGGAAACATAATTAATTGTTTTTGGCACTACTTCCATCTGATCTCTTTTCTATCCATTACCTATGGGAAAAAATTGCTTTGCGCGCGCTCTTACACTTTCCTATGTAATATATATACGTCACCGTTGGCGAATGGTAAGATTTCTTTGCTTATTCCATGAATAGGTGATATGTTTTTGAGCAGTTGAATAGATGAGGCATCATTTGGTGTTTGGTGCTCCACTTTTACTGACGGTCACACACACTTATTAAAAAAAAAACCTATATTTCATTTATTTAGCGTTTCGACATCACGAAAAGCTGGTAGCGCTTACGATGTGACGAGAGACAAGAAGCGGGCTAGCAGGGAAAGTCTCTCTGGGATCTTTTATATCAAGCGGCAGCCAGAACTTCTCAAATCTACGTGATTTCCCTGAAAGTAGCTTGCGAATGGTGGAAAAATATCGCACGAAGGAAACTTATTTAAGCGCATTTAAAAACACAGAGCTGTAAATTTTAAGAGAAACAGTCACGGTTATTCCCGTTAGACTGGTAGCTAATATTAATTCATTATTTACGTGAGAGTCCCGAAGGAAAGGTAAGGACTATAACAAATTTAAACTATGTTTAAGGTGAAATTAAAAGGAATAATCACACACATATAAACACATATAAACATATATATATATATATATATAATCAAAATTTCTCTACTAGAGAGAGATGAATTAACATGATTAATACTTAAAAGAATTGCAATTGCAAGATAACCAGACAACAAAATTTAAAAGGAGATATGAAAAATGAAATTACAGAGTAAAATATAAAAATATAAAAGAATGGATGCTACAGTATTATCAACATTGTTGACTTAGGACAGCTTGTATACAAAAAAACTTCTCCGTATAAAAGTGTGGTTGAACATGTTTTTTGGCCAGCCAACCTTCCCCCTTTCGGTTAATAATACCGATCAAAAACCAATTGGAAATAATGGATTGGAAATCTAAATGCATTATGAGAAATATATATATATGTGTGTGTGTGTGTGCGCGTGTGTATGTATGCATATATATATATCATAACTACAAATACGTATTTTGACACGCATGCAAGAATACGTTCGGTCATTATCTACATCAGACTGTCTGTACATAAATATCCTGCAGAAAACAGAATTGGTTAGAATAGTCGCATTCAAGTTGCCAGAGAATTCAAAGCTGTCCGTGAAAGTGAGAGCGAAATTGTCTGATATCATAGAAATAGCTGATTCTTAAGAGGCATATTTAAAGAGTTAAACATTGCAAAATCACGTGCGGCTTTTGGAACTAAAAAGTGGTAGCAGTGTGGTGATTGTCAGAATGCTCTTTGATTGGGTAAATCCCCGAAACTGAGATAGAGACCGGCGAGTACTGTTCAAAGAAATTCGGAAAAACCATTCCAAATGGATGGTCCACATACTCCAGAAATTTCAACAAGCATCCGGCACTATTGGTTCGATAAATACCTTCCGCAAGGAATCACATTTTCTTGGTTTCTATGGTCATGCTTCCTCCTACAAGATTTGATTGCAAAATCCAACCATGCTGCTCAGTTGAGAAGGTGCAAGGCATTTCTAAATTGGACCTTAGATGATTGGATTCAGGCTCTATGGAGTGGTAAATCAAGATTCAATCTACCATTTGGATGGCAGAGTCTGGGTTTAGCGTATACTTGCAGAAGTATTTTTGTCAGAATGCAATGCGCCTACAGTAAAGTTTGACGGAAGTGGAATTATATATGGTTGTGTTTCTTGTGGTTCGACTTTGACCCTTGATTTCAATTCATAATGAACTGAACAACGATTCATATTGTTATTTTCCTTCCCAACAATTACTTTCTACGCTGAAGCAATTTTATGGGTTGGATTATTGTTACTTCCAGGATGACAACGTCACTTGTAATGTTGTGAGATCTACCAAGGATTTATATGATGACAATAGGGGGAGGCTTTCATAGAATCCAGTGTTGAATAATATAGAAAACCTCAGGAACGAGTTAGATCGCTGAATTATGGGCGCACAAACCGTTCAAAATCAGTGAAAGAACTTGCATGTCTTTTCCAAGAAAAAATGACTGGAAGAAAATACCGCTATCCATCATTCAAAAACTTGTGGAAAACATGCCCCGGAGTTTTAGAAGGAAGCTCTGCATTTAGTGAATATATGAATACATTTTTTATATCTTTCTTATTACAAGTGTCCAATTACTCATTGTTAGATAGTGTATATATACATTGTGAAAATGGCAAACATGAGATAAGTTCATTACTTTTTCATTCACGTATTTCTGATTACTTTTTAATGAAGGTTTTGAAATCAGATAAAGATGAAGTTGTGTATTCCTAGAATATAATGATACTCTATCTATAAAATGTACTATTTTTGATTAACGTAATAAATAACTACGTACTTCGCTATTCAATATGCACCTTTATATAATGTCTCAAAAAAGTGACTCCCAATTTCAAATTTTTCATTATTTTCCAATTATTTAAAAACATTTAGAGAAATATATTCATTTAGTTTTTTTTTTAGTTAAGGAAAATAAAAAGAAGAAAGGGAAAATTGTGAAGTTTAAATTATATCTTATTTTAAATTTAATATCTCTTGCGTGTATGTACAATACAAATAACTGTATCCAAAAAGAAAAAAAAAATATACACATTTTTTTCTTATGTATGAATTGAAATATATTTAAGAAATACTGATTGCTAACTTTACTGGTTATTAAAGATGGTAATTTATATTCTCTTTTTTAGGCCTGTTCCACAGAGCTATCATGCAGAGCGGCTCGGCACTTTGTCCGTGGGCTGTTGCAAAAGATGCCATTTCTCATACACAGATATTAGCTCAGAGTCTTAACTGTTCTACCCAAGATAGTATGGTTTTAATCGAATGTCTTCGGAAGCGAAGACTTGAGGAGATCATGTCAGTCGACATTTCAGCACCAGACCATCTTAGTGCATTTGGTCCAACAATAGATGGCATTGTTCTTCCCCATGATCCTCTTTATTTGATGGAAACCAAACCGGATCTCTTCCTGAGGTATGATTTGATGTTGGGGACCACGAAAGCAGAATCGTACTTCGCCTTCTCTGCTTTGGAAGAAGTCGTCGGCATTGATACTTACAGAAGAGACAAGATTTTAAGAACATTAGTCAGAAACTTATATACCCGTCATCTTCAGCAAGTAAGACATATTTTAAACAAACCTTGTTCAACATGTATTAGTAAATCAAACTGATTTAATAGTTTTGGTAGAACTCATTTTATCTGCATTTAATCCAGAAGATGCATTTTAACCTACATAACTTGAATAAAAGAAGTAACAATATAGGTTTGGCGTACATGCCACATTTTTCGTAATAAAAGAGGGATATTTTTCAGATATTTAAAATGCACTTACGTAAAAGTGAAAGTAAAAATGTACACGTTTAACCCCAGTAAAATGTCTTCTAAGTTCTTGTAACAAAAATTCAAAATTCATATAAATTAATCAAACATTATTAAAATTTAAAAATAATAATATTCTATGTCAGGGGTGGACAACTTGTTTTTGCTCACATGCCCCATTATGGAAGCATAGAATACACGAGAGTCGCACCTTTTTGAAATAATGCATTCTTTATAAAAAAAAATTACAAATATGTGTTAGTACATACAATAATGACAATTTAATTTAATTTATTTATTGTGTTAATTTCAAGTTGTCTATAGCTACACACACGCACACTCCCACGCACGCATGAACGCACACATTTAATTTTAGAATCAGTTTAATGAAACAATGTACTTTATATCTTACATTTCTACATTTTTTTAAAATCAGAAGCGAGAGATTGCCTGTTTAAATTTTCATCACAGGCTGGAAGTTTCCAGTCAGCTTGCATCCATATTTATTCTTGTTGATCTTCATTCAAATAAAACCTTTACTCACAAACATGTAAACTAAAATAAAAAGCAAAATTTCCCCGTAAATGTCTTCATACATTGAAACCTTTTCAGATTACTATGATTTGTAAAAGTCAGTGTCCCAGCATTAAATATTATAAAGTCAATAAGCTCAAGCTGTAACTCCTTATGTGATGTATCAATATTAACAGTAATGGGATAACATATCGTAATTGAATTTAGGATCAATTTTCTCAATACCTGAAATCTTCTTGTGATTGTCCTCCAAACTCTGAAGATCATTTCTTAGTAGAAACACTTTCAGGTGCTTTGTTTCTTATTAGTGAAAAATAAAAGATCGGTCTTTGATCGCCCACACTTGAAAGAAATCTCGGTACATAGCGGACTTTCTGATTGCCTTGCCGGGGTGCATAAATTTTTTTTGCGTTTCGCTGGTTGCCCCCACCACCCCTGTTCTACGTAACTACAATATCGTTGCTTAATTAATCTTGTTTAAAGTACACTAATCTTTTCTCGTTTTTGTAATGCAGTAAGAAAAGGTAATTACAAAAATTGTTGATAAAAATCTTTTATTCTATTATTTTAAAATTTTTTAACAAACAATATAACATTAGACACTGATTTATCCTTTAGAGCTTATATGAGGATTCGCTTTCTACGAAACATTAGTAGTGGGAAATGGATTCACTTGGCGTGGAGTTAAGTTAACCCTTGAGAGATGCTTTACCATAATTAACAAGATCACGTAATATACATGGTTCAATAATTTGCTGACTTTGTGGTCAAGTGATCAATTTGCTTATATCCGATAATTTGTCCGCAATCAAAAGCGCTTCGATATTTTTCAGGTATTTATAAAAACTCAGATTTACATCTCCTCCATATTGCGTCCAATATTTACTAATTTCCGTCCTATTATTCTTTATAATGTCGAACCATTTCTTATGCCATTTCCTGCTCATTTGCATAGACACTCACAGCGTCTTATTTGCAGAATTTATTTGCATATGTATGTGTCTGTGTGTGTAATGTATTCCTCTTTGTGTAGTATGTATTAGTGGCAAAAGAAAGGCAGAGTAAGAAATAAAATGATGAATTTCGTGGGCTCGATTTGATGCTACTGTCGATCGGGTGGGATAAGTAATAACAAAAAGCGTTAAATATTTTAGTGAAGTTTCAATCGCTCAGAATGGCAACTGATAAATATTAAGATATTTTTTTACTGGGATTCACGAATAAATCTGTTAAAATACAGATGTTAATACTTTAATGAGAGATGAAATGAGACTCGCGTTTCGAAATAATGTATTTGTACTTATGATTTACATAAAAAGTGAATAATTAGAATTTTAAGTAAATATTAAGTTAGGTTTTTATTTATGTGTGTGTGTAGAGCATATGCTTTTCATTGAGTCTTAATCTATTTTATCAAACATCCCGCGTTAGTTGCTTAATTAAAGGCTTGCGTAAATAAGCTGTAAAGACATTACACTATTTACAAATGTGTTAAGAAGAAAAGAATTATTAATGAAATGGATATTTTTTTATATAAACACATTTTTTAAATAATATTGGTATAAATTTTAAGGTGTTAATATTAATAAATCACATATAATTGTTACGCAAATGTCTGCTTTTTAACTTGATCGAATTTATATTCTTCAACCAGTTCTTTAAAGTTAAAGCCTTTTTTAACAAGCTTTTATTAGCTTTACCTGTATCTAACGGAGTTTTTGAACTCGATTTTTATCAACCATTAAAGATCATACCAATTTGAAACTTTGTACACTTGTCAAGGAACTATGACAACGCAATAATTTAATTATTATGTTCCATTGTCCTGATCAGAATCATCAGAAATAACGATTTCCAATTTCCAAATTTGGCAATTAATTTCAGTTCCATTTCCAGATTTTGCGACTAAAATATTAAGTTACAACCCTAAAGCAAAAATGCTCATGGTTAATACTGATACAGCAAACGAAAAAGATGTTGTTTATGTGAAAAAGAGGAGGATGTGCCAGCAGTTGCCCAGTTTTTCTGAAATGGAAATTAAAAAAAACTCGAGTATGTGGAAAAAAAGTAATTTATGTTCTAATTGCTTAAAATCCAGACATAAAGTCTTTTTCCTAAAATCTCTTGTCGGATCTGTGGAATGAAACATCATTCATTTCTTCATTTTACCAGGACTGTTGAGAATTGATTCACAGGTCACCGGATTAAACAATTTTCCACACATTCTATTTTTCAAAACGTGTACTTTTATGTCTAATACTGATGCAAGTTTCAGAGAGAATATTGAGTTCTTTTTAGTGAAAAAATATCGTTGATTTTACACCTTCTTCCGCTTTAAATATTTCAAACTCAGCTGTATCAGAATTCCTTCACTTGGCTGGTCCAACATTTTGCAATCCAGGCAGTTTCGGCGCTCTGATAAAATGCCAATGGGTATCCCAGATTCTAAAAAAATAACGCATTGAAGATTATTTCATCAATGAATAAATGATAGTTAAAAAACTAAGCAAACACGTTTTTTACTGTAGATCGAACAAAAAATAAAAAATAAATTATAGCTTAAAAAAACTAAAAAAACACGCTTTATTGTTAATCGTATTAAAAAGTGAAAAATAATTCTTAGTATAAGAATAAAATGACTAAAACACGAAAACTAATGCCATTGTGTTAAAAGCGTGGGGTGCTCTATATCAATTGTTATAATTACTTACTAATTCTTTTCCCAAATCCACAGTTAGTGTGAAAACGCTGGCTTATCTAGCTCTGAGGTGCCCTGTAAGAAAATTCCTTCGTGGTCCTTTTTTAGATATGGGAGCCCTGTTAGTGGGACTGTAGTTACACATGTTGGGAACCCTATTGCTCGGGGCTCCGTATAATTTATACGGTTGACACGGTGGTAGCTACGCCCCTGTGTAAAAATGTAGTACATATGACTCCACGCTTTAACCACATTTATATTAATTTTCCGTTTCTAATATTGTTGTAGATGTTTCTAATGCCACCTGTCTGACGGTGTCAGATCGAGGCCCACGAAGCCCCATCGTGGCAAGGGGCTAGGTGCACGCCTGTCGTTAGCTTTTAGCTTTGAGCACCATGCAGGTGACAGTACGATTTGGCTCGGTTTTTACACGATAGATGGCGACACTACCTATCTCCTTCTCCACAATGTAGGCATGAAACTGGAGGAGAGGGAAACATTCTTCAGCCTCCTGCACCTGTGGTTTTTGTTGCGACTGCCCACAAGACTTTCGGACACACTGATTTAATGAGCACGTATTCCGTGTGTACTCGGAGGGTATTTGGTGGCATCAAACCGAGGCCTTCCAGTTTGGAGTCCGATGCTCTAACACTAGGCTACCTACAGCCCCTTAAATTTTTTTGATCATTTTATTCTTATATTAAAAATTATTTTTTACTTTTAGTTCGATTAACTATAAAAACGTGTTTTTTAGTTTCTCTAAACAATAATTTATTTAACTTTACCATACTATTTTATAAAAAACTAAAGTGCATTTTATATAAAAATATATAAAATATGCGTAAATTTAGGATCATTCGGGGGGGGGGACATGAATCCCGGAATAGAAAAAAATCACAGGCAATATATATATATATATATATTTCTTTTATTTTTTTCATTCTGAAATACTAGAACCGTTATCCACTTTCAAGAACTTTCTCGGTAGAGAAATACCTTTTTTCGATCACGATATGCAAAAGCCGGGAATAGCAAGGAATGCAACGAAATAAATGATACTCCAGAGAAGATTTCCATGCCGTACTGTATTAACTTCCTAACTTCAAAAATCTGTTCTGTTTTCGTTTTTCGTCGAGGCGAATTAAGTAATTCTGAATGCATAAGTAACTGAAGTAATACATGAATAAGTGAATGTATCCTTTTTTTCATCTAAAATCCATTCTCTTTTTCTTTCCTTTAAAATTCATACCTGATTTCTGATGCAAGGGTTTCACTTTCCTTTTGCTGGAATCGAGAGAAAAACCAATTGCTTGCTCGTAGAAACATCTGGCGAAGAAGAACAAAGAAAAAAGAACGGAACGCCTTGCGGAAAGAAATATTATTGGAAAAAAAATACACAAAAAAAAAAAGGAAACACAGAACCGTGTTTCATATATATTATTCAGTAGGCAAGATATTTCCGTTATCACAAATATATGCACCTTTCAGCGATTGTGTAACGTAAGCTTCACTTATCTCGATTTTTTCCTCTGTTGTGACTTTAGCTCGAACTTATCACCAGTGATTGTTTTAACAAATAGAAAGAGAGACAGAAAATTGAACTGCAAAGCGAAAGTCAATATTTTACATGGAAAGTCATTACAACTCGAAACAAAATGTTTTGTAAGATAAGTAAAACAAGCATTAAAAATAAAATGGGGGTGTTAGTAGACATACCTTACATAAACATTCTTTTACAATCATGAGCCTGATAAAAAGGTATACAATATTTCAGTCTATATAACACAAATGTAATCTTATATATATACAGTACAATACCAAATGGCGAATACCGCAGTAATTTGATGTGATTCAGGTTCATGATTTAAAATATAAAGCATATTTAACACTAAAAAGACTGAAACTTAGTATATACCTATATTGCCCCAAAGCAATCAAAATGACTGTATTGTGAAAAAATAACTAATGTATAAAAAATTTGTTTAAAATTAATTTTTAATATTTTTGGTATTATTTACAGTCATATAACAAGCTATTAGTAATTATTAACAATAAACGAATTTTTTCACTTGGAAATAAAATATATTCTAAGAAATTCTAAGAAATAGTGTCATTACATATGCTATTGTTTTTCTAATTGAAATTAAAAAGTAGTCAAAATGACTTCCTTGGGCAATCTAGTGTAAAGGTATCCGATTACTTGCAACAACTTTAAAAAAAATTGACATATGGGGATTTGTTTATGATTTTTAGATTTATTTAGTACATTTTCAGAAAATTATGCTAAAATTGAGCAGACAAAAAGAAATTATTATTATTAAAATGGGAAAAAATTGTTAAAAATTTACAAAAAATAACATAAACGGAGACCCGTTAGTTTATGAACAAATTTTCAATTCTGAAGTGTTGCTATGTTATTCATTTTTGAAATGACTTTCATGATAATAGATATTTAAATTTTTATAAAAACTAGAGCACTTTATCTTAGTTATTATATGAAATTGCTTTTAAAAAAGGGATTATATTAACATACGGGACTATAAATTTTGTAATAAAACAGTGTTTGACTAATGTGAAAGCTAAAACTCTTATATTATAATACAGACCACACACAAACAATTTCAGTTAATTATTGTCAAAACATTTTTAGCAATTGCTGTGACTATTTGAGCATTCTCCCCCCCCCAAAAAAAAACACACATTTTGTGTTAAACGCCTTTTAAAGTGTGACATCTTGCGTGAAGTAATGACAAGGCACTTGTAGTTTTTGTTCTAGTGAACGGAAAATAATAAACTTGGTATTTTTCTAAAGCTAACATAAGATGGACTATAAAATGAAATTATAAAAATATGTCAACTTTGGGCTATATTTACAATTCTAGGGTAGTCGGATACCTTAAGTTGTACAAAATAATTCACGAATGCTTGCGGTATGATCAGCACCGAGGCTTACTTACGCTGAGCTGAATCAGTTCACGACAAACCATATGGCATCAATGAAAAGGCCAAACGACACGGTGGGTACAAATATATCTTTATTCAAAATATAATACCATATAGGCCTGAGCACAACGATCCCACTGGGTGAACGTCGCAGGATTCCTTGTTTTCAGAATTCTGTGGCTGCAGACGAGACCCGAACCTTCACAGTGTCCGAGTACGTCAACCGAGTTGAAGCGCTTTCGGTGTGTTTTCATGGAACGTTATATGGAACCGCAGGTGAGCGTCCGGACCAGGACGATGGTCCAACGTTCCATTGACCTGTCCAGTTCCATTTGTGGGACTTGGAGACGTGACATGCGTTATCATGGAGCAGGTCCATACCTCCGTAGCAGCCCCGGTCTGTTCTTGATGGATCGCGTAGGCCGGAAAAAGTCCACGGTACACATCGGAGCACGCTTTTCTGTGCTCGAGTCAATTTGTGCTCGCATCATTTGATGCCGCTTATAAGAGCCTGCTCTCTCCTGCGCATGCGGGCACCTGCGCATGATCCGATCCCAGTCAGAGTTCCAGCCGAACCGGAGATGTTCACATTCTCCTAGGCGGAATATGCAACATTTAACTGTTTCTATTTGATGTCGTTCGTACCTTTCATTTGATCACCCTTGTACTTAGTTTCACCACTATATTATTTTCACACGTAATAACTTGATGATTATGATTTTGAACAAATTAAGGCAACCACAACGTTAAAATCTACCAGCCAACAGTAGGTTTTTAAAACAACAATTAACTTAACCGCTTTTGATTGTATGAATATTAAAGAAACAGTTGCCGGAATTTTAAGTATTGCATCTGCTATACAAAACACCGATTTGGATAAAAAGTAACAGGATATCAGAATCTTAATATTTTTCGCCAATTTATTCTTTCATATCATTAAAAAAAGTTACAGAAGGAGTTATAAGTCGATACCCGATGTAGACCATTTTGAAAATTAATTTTCCTAATCCAGTCTATTTCAATGCTTCTGAACCATTCATACTCCGAGACACATTGAGCGATATAGCGCAGTCACAGCTTATAAGAAGTATATTCTTCCGTCATAAAAAATGCTCGCGAATTTTTATAGCACTGTTTACTATAGTAACAAATCAAATAAATCTAAAGTTTTGCAGTTTATAGACTATGTTGTAATTCTTCATCTTGTACGAAAAACTACACGGAAAATCATTTAAATTAATGCAATAAATATTTTACGTGTTAAATTTATTTCGTAATCTACAGATCAGTCATATTTAAATGAATATCACATAAATTTTATAAACATATTTTTTAACCAAAGTAATACTAAAACATTATTTTGGGAGCAATGGTAAAATCCAGCAATTATGTAAATGTACACAATCTAACTATTGATACCAATTTAAAGTAGTAAAGCTAGCAATCTCGCTAACAAACGATGAAATATTATAAAATAATCTAGTTGAAATGAAGAAGGAAATTGTAAGGAGACGTACAACGCCAAAAATAAATATCTATTAGGTTAGGATAACAATAACGTTATTTAGCACGATAACTCAAATTTACAAACTTTATTTGTGTGTATACCAAGTTTTCTTTTTTTAACTATTAGTATTATGTATGGCCAATTTTTTAATAATTTAGCCTCTACTATATCGATACATATTTCTTGTCTTCAACATTTTAATTAAGAATATTAGCTTTTCTTCATCAAAATCTGGCTCAAAATGACAGAAAAATACCTTTTACATTCAGAATCAAAGATAAAATTGCATGTTAAATATTGATATTTAAATTACCCTGTATTCCTGTTACGATTCAATAATACATTAAAAAATACAATGGGTTATGAACAAAAAATACACATATATGTTCTAATGGGGGAGATAAATTATTTTAATACTCTCCTGAAAAACACCATGCTCCCTTCATGTCATGTAGGTCAGAAGAAAGATGAAAAATTTCAAACTTTTTCTTTGACCTTATCCGGAATATACTATATTTCCATATCATATCACATTTCAAACTGCTCTGGCTTAAGATGACATGCTTTTGTTATAAGCTCTCCATACTAGACAAAAGAAGAGGTGGTAGTGACGGTCGCTGACTTCAACGGAAGACTTTTCTGCTTGCGTAAAAGGTCATTCATCAGAGACAGCTTCTATAGGGCTTCCTGAAATCGGAAAGGATTTTCATCATTTCATGACGTTAGTCCTTCCTGATAAAATACGGAGAAATGTCCCAGGTGTCAGTCATAACTTATTGCAGTTCCTCCGAGAATATCTTTAAAAAAAAAAAACGGATCGACGGATTTTTATTTCGATTTTTTTTAAAGCTGGAACGAAGGTAATCCTTACGCTGTTCTTCCCGAAAAGGATTCAAGAAAAAAATAGTTAAAGGTATGACATACTAGACTTTTAAAAGGAAATTTGTGTAGGTAGCTGATTTTACAAGTGAACTTATGTAGGTTAAACTATGTTGGATTGTTTTATGTTCTTACTTTTCCGTTATCATCTTATTCTTCTCAAAACTGTTTTCAATGAGATTTAAAACTGATTTTTGTATGTTTTGTACTTTATTTTATACATGAAGTTTAAAAATAACTATATTCAAACCAAGCAATTTAATTTTTTTTTAATTTTAAAATTTATGTTAAAACATTATATTTCTGTCTCATAACGTTGTCGTGAGCCTGAGGTCACTGTTGTAGTTTGAGACACCGAATAATCAGCCATTATTATAAAATCAATAACTTTATTTTTTCTATCAATTTAAAGCGAGATATGCCACAGTTTTAAAATATATTTCCCCAGAGGATTAGTCACAGACATTTATATGACCTGTCACTACTTGTAAATGCAGGAGATATAATAAAAGTACGTAATTCCTTTATTTGTGAATTTTTTGTTAATGCAAAATTACATATTCTAAATTTAACATTTATTACAACCAGTAAATATCATTTAACATCATTTTATTGGTTTACCGGTTCTTTGGTAGATATAAAGAAACAAATGTATAATTACATGTACGTTATAGATGTACGTCGTTATAGATGAATAGATGATCTAATACATAAAATTCTCGTGTCACAGTGTTTGTAGCCAAACTTCTCCGAAACGACTTGACCAAATCTTATAAAATTTTGTGCGTATATTCAGTAGGTATGAGAATAGGAAGTAAACTATTTTTCATTCCGATATTGCAATTAGTTAAAAAGATTGCAACACGATAATAAAAATAAATTTCTATTAGTTTAACACCGGATGACGTATTTTCTATATGAAAAAAAAATTTTCTAAATTGTTGCGTATGAATTTTTTATGTTGCGTATGAATTTATTTTCGTGTTATCAAAACGATATTTTTTACTAAATAATTTCATCCTTTTTTCTTTTGAATCAGTCATTTAAAAAATAAAATTCCAAAAACTTTTTTTTCTACGATTTTTTTAAAAAAATACTCAAATTTTTAACTTAACATTAAATAACTTCGTCATTTATTAAAATTATCGTACGAATTTTTTTTACGTTTGTAGAATAATGTTATCCAATTTCTGTGCGAAGGTTGAAAAAATGGCTTAAAAATTACGGATTTAAATTTCTTTTTTTGTGATTTTCATAAAATACCGTTTTTGTGAGAAATAATTTAAACAGACTTTTTTGTACATTTTTTATTTGAAAGTACTTTGTTTTTGAAATTAATGTGAGAAATTTCAAAACTTTAACGTGAAAGTTAAGTCTTCAAAAAAAAAAAAAAAAGAAAACTTTAAAAATATTCTCAATTGCGTCAAGGTCATTCACTTTGCGTTAGCTTTCTGTTTGGAAGACGGGAAAGGTTGAGGTAGATTTGAGTCTATTGCTGCGTAATAAAAAGGGGACTTCCCTCATAACATTGCTATTTGTGGCTGGACGCTCATTCATATACGCATCACAAAACTGATAGTTTTTTTTTTATTCTTAAAGATTGATTTATTGAAGAGCAGTGGAATGTAAGAAAAATGTATCAAAAAAAATATTAGGAAATATAATGAAAAATATTTTTATCACATAGTATTATTTTCTTTTTGAAATTTATACTGTGAAATGAATCAATATCGTTGCGTTTATATAAAAAAGATTTTTAAAACTTTTAGAATCAATGATTTAAAAAATAAAAAGCCAAAAACTTTTTTGAACTAATTTTAATAAAACACTCAAAATACTTAAGCCAATCATTTAATAATTTCTTCTTTTATAAAGATAACTGCATGAAATGTTTTCCCGTGTGTCAAATATTTCAAAAAATCCTCACAATTTTACTTCAAGATTTAAAATATTAGTGAAATTTTGTAATTTGAAAAATTTCTACTTTTCTGTCTTTTTTCAACATACAACTATTTTTAAAAAGGCTACATTTTCGTTTCTGGGACAAAAAAGTGCAACGAAAGAATTGAAAAGTGAGTGAGTGATTTATAAATTCGCACTGTTCGCCTATTCGAGGGTTTTTGGCAACGGACCTCGAAATTTTCAACCATGGTCAAGTGACGAGGACGACACCTGAGCCCCCCTTTCACCAATCTCTCCTAATTACCACACCACACCAACGCAAGTACAAATTTCGAAAAAGGGAGTTTTAATGACATAGTTAAAGAAATCACTCACATCGCGCATACACACACATAAGTGCTATCGTCCTGAGGGAAACAGGAAATTTCCATGGGGATTAAGTTATTCACTCGGTAAAAGACCGTGCAACGCCGGACTAAGCAGAGAGGAAAGAAACAAAGAAGTAAAAGTAATTTCGAAAACTAATATTGGAAGTGCTGATTTTGTGAAGAGAAGGGAAAATATTAAACGAGAAAGCCATAATACGTACTCACGGGCCAAGCACTCACATCGAGCGCGTCACACCCACACAAAAAAGCTGGCGTCAGGAAGAAAGAAAGGATTAAATTTACATGGGATTAAGTTATACCCTCGGTAAACGCCCGTGCAACGCCGGGGGGGGGGTTCAGCTAGTAGTTCTATATAATTATAGAACGTTATAGATGCAAAATTACATGTAGTATATAGATGTACGTCGCGTTATATGGAGAAAAAATGAATGACTATAAATTGAAACCTACCTGTTCGGAACAGATTTTTTGTGTATAAAGGTAACAAAAATAAAAAATAAATAAAAATTAAATATGGTCACCAAAAAGTTAAGTTTTAAAAAAAAAATAGTCTAATTTGGTTAAGATGATTTTAGACTTTTAGACTACAATTAAAAATTTTTTTACGATATAAATAACCGAAAATAATAATGTTGTGATAAATGAGTACCCAGTAATGAATAGTTCAACGAACCTTGCAATATGTCATATAACCACATCTCTCTCTCTCTCTCTCCTCTCACCGTCGAATTAATCCGATCCAAGCTTCTTCTAAAGCCGTAGGCCGCTTTGTCGTGCACTGTAATTGGACACTTTTTAAAAAAAATTTAATACTAAATAACTTTCATAATGTGTGCACCTTGTGTTTCTTCTTAAAACTATTTAGTAGTTGTTCTCCCGCGGCAATAAATGTTAAAAAAGTACTAAGATACCTGTTTTGTTTCCTTTAACAAAATTACATTGACTTTTTTTTTTTTTACCATAAGACGCTCAAATAACTAAAACACTTTTGGGGCAATACTTAGAATAAAAATTAATTTATTACTTTAGTTTTGCCTTCATCCATGTATCAGAGAACATCTTTTTCGCAAAGGTAAGTTTTAAAACTCTAAAAAAATCTCTGAGATAGATGTTCACTGTATACGATATAAGTTTTTTCAAATGATTGATAGAAAGCTCATATTATAACTGGTCATTTCAATATGCATATGAACATAAGTTGTAGTTTTTCAAATCCATTTTTGATTCAGTTTAAAAAAACTAACACAACTTTTTTTATATTACAGATATTCCTTACAGTTGTCAATGAATATATGGATTGGTCATTCCTCATCTTCATTCAACGGATATTTTCAAGGGCACAGTGGAAGCTTTGAGTGACGCCACAATTACTTCTCCACTTATTAAAACAGGAATGTTTCACAGCAATCCGAATTTTCCTGTCAACAATCCACTCTACAATCCGGTGTTTTTTATGCCAACCAAAACGTACTTTTATGTTTTTGGTCATCAGACAGAAGAAGGAGATTATTCGACGAGACTTGGATGCATCAGCGGTGAAGATCTGACTTACGTATTTGGTGCGCCACTAGTAACATCACTAGCTCACTTTCCGAATAACTTTACTGCAGATGAAGTAAGCCTGGCCGAAGTAACCATGATGTATTGGACGAGTTTTGCAAAATTTGGGTAAGCCCTTTCAATTTTGACTGTTCTCAGTATGTGTTTATTGTTCCTAAAATGGTACATGTTGTGGATTCTCACCCGCTGAAGTGTGTGAGGGCTCACCAAAGGATGAAACATTTTCTTAAAAATCTGTATTTTATTATGACTTTCTAATCAGTATCTAAATTCAACCTCAGCTCTGCAAAAACAGCTTAAATACTAATTTGAATACCTAGAATCTAAATCTTATGCTTATCATCAATAGTTGATTCTCACCAATAATTCTGGTCCTTGAACGTCTCGATGAACTATTTCACCTTAAACTACGCTGACTCCAATACTGGCTTCTCTAATCACTAACATTTTAATCTCTGTATAACAACAATCAACATCAAAAACAATAGTCTTCATTTGGCTTTAGTTATTAACTTTCGTTTACAAAAATCATGTTTCTTGTGTAGAAAAGTTGTTTAATATTCATTTAACTTTATCAAAAATATTTTTCCTAGAGCAGCGGTTCTTAAACTTTCGATCGTCGCTGCCGTCTTTTATGTATCAGCCTGACAACGCAGACCCTCAAGATTTCGAACACCTCCCCCTAACCCCCAACACATGGTCGAGTGATTTAAAGGTTCCTCAGTATTCCTAAAACTGCCTCTGCTGTTTGTAGAGGCGGCTGCGGTAGCCTAGTGGTCAAGGTAACGGGTTCATGGCTGGAGTGTCATGAGTTCGAGCCTAGTACTGCTGAGAGGATCGATGCATGTTAAATATGTCGAGGGTCAAAGGTCCTCATGTTGGTGTCGTGTGGAAGTTTGGAGAGGGAGGTTCCAGCTCTTGTGCCGTTCTCGTCTCTTGACCTTGGTTTAAAATTACGAGGTACGCCGGTGAAAGCTCTCGAGTTGATTAACAGTGCGACGCTAATGTTCTCTCGCGCTGTTTATAGATACCTTTTTAACACTTTTTTTCCTAAGAAAACAGAAAACTTTTACTTACATATGTATACAAAAATATTACAAAATACTAGATTTAAATAAATACAAGCGAAATTCGAGTAGGAAATCGAGAAGGATACAATCGTTTCGTATTGGCGCGTTATGTGAATTAAGCTCTTAATCTTTGAACATGTGTTTCTACTTTATATTTTTTGAAAATATTACTTTTTAGCCATGGCTATGCAGTTGCAAACAATAAAAAAACTGAATTCATATTCTTGATCAAATATATGGTCTAGTAAATATTTCCATACTGGGCAATTTAGAGATCTACTCTAGAATGACGCATGCTTTAATTTTCCACGAGGTCATTCAGGGTCTTTAAAAGAAGGAAATCTTAACATTAGATAATATACCTTCGCGGACCCCTAAAAAGGTGCTGAAGACCCTCGGAGATCCGCGGGGTCACGTTTAAGAACCACTGTCCTCCAAAATCGCGAGTAGAATCAGTTACTATTTTTTAAAGAAACGTGACTGACATTTCAGAATGGAAATCAAACTATGTCTCTACATATTGAATTAATATCTTAAAAAAAGAACTACTAATAGTGGACTTTGAATATTCTAATTATCATATAATGATTTGAAACGTAATCTGGCAAATAGTTTTTGCATGTGTACCCTCTAAATTTAATGAACTTTAATTCCAATTTTTCTACTCTACGATGAATTGAAACGTGAAATTTATTGTATATCAGTCTCTAAGCAAATACATCATAATTTATGCTACATTTGAACTTTTAAAATGCTCATTACATTGAATGTATCAAAACAAATGATATGCGTACTAGTTAATTCACATTCATACTGAAATCACATAACTGATACATTAAAAATTAAAATATGCATACATATAATATATATAAGTACTAGTTGGTATATATGCAATCATCACATAGGTATTTAAAAAGTATAACAACAGATATAGACGGATAAGGAAATTAATATCTTCCAACCTTTATATAAGAAATTGAATATTTTTAACTAAACTGCAATTAAACACTCACAGGGAAGAATTATTCGTAAATAAAAAATATACATAAATAATTGTAACTATGTAAATGTAGCTGATTGTCCCATACTTCCCGTGGTTATCTGAAAAAATGACAAGATTTAAGGGAGAAAAATATTAATTTTTATTAATACTTGGTAAGAAAACATCGAAAAAGGTACTTCAACATGCAATTAAACATATAAATTTAATAAGCGTTTCAAACAATCGCTTGTAGGTACTCAATATGTTTTGTTTTTCTTTTTAGCTTGTTGATGTATACATTCTTAGCTTTAAGAACACGTCTACAATAAGCATAAGAATCTGGTTCGTAGTTAAGCGTGTTCATTTTTATACCGTCCACTTTTTTAACACGCTTTTCACTTTTATGTAACGCAATCTTTGAACTCGATTTTTACCACTTTAAAAGGTCAGATTAATTCGAAATTTTGCTCATTTGTCAAGGACCAATGACAATACAATCATTTCCTAATTGTATTCTATTTTCCTGATGAGGATCATCAGGAATAAAGATTTCCAGATTTGGTGACTAATTCCATATACCATTTTCCAGATTTGGAGACTAAAAGATTAAGGTGTCACCCTAACACTTGTAGTTAGTACAAATAAAACAAAAAGCAGTGCTCTTTATGTGAGAAAGGGGAGGGTAGAAGCGTCAGCAATTTCTTACCATATTATAAACAATTGTCTATTTGTTTTGAAAATGGAAATAAAAAAAAAAGACTCGCGAGTGTGTGAAAAAAATAATTTATGTTCTAACTGCTAATTTTTTATTTTTTTATTATTTTTATTGAGCAATAAGTTTAGAAGCGTGTTCTTTAGTTAAAAAAAACCTAAGAAACGCGCTTTTATAGCCAATCGAACTAAAGAGTAAAAAAATATTCTTAATATAAGAATAAAATGATTAACGAGAAAATTAATGTGATTGTGGTAAAAGTGTGAGGTGCTTTGTACTACATTTTTACAGTAACTCAGCATATCGGAATAGAAGTAGTAAGAAATTATAACAATTCCTATTGAGCAAACCCCACTCTTTTACTCCAAGACATTAATTTTCTCTTTCATCAATTTATTCTTTTATTAAGAATAATTATTTTACTCTTTAGTTCGATTGACAATAAAGGCGTGTTTTTTTAGTTTTTTTAAGCTATAATTTATTCTTTCATCTATGAATTTCAATGGAAAATAGCCGATTCATCTAAAATAAACAGATTTGGTTTTCAAATGTTTCAAATTCTTTGTTGGAATTGATGCTAAATGCAAAAGGAAATCACAAGTATTTTTTTGTAATTATGTGTACGAAATATGAAATTGTGATATTAAAAGTTATCTCAAGTCCCAGTTCTTCCCATGGTGAATAAAAAAAAATTATTATTTTGCAATTTTCTTATATAAATGCCATAAAATGTTCTTTTCAGATAGTGCTGCTATCGACAGATTGCAACATCATCTGTAAAAAAAGGGGGAAGTTAAAAAAAAATTTCACCCAAAATAAGTTTAAAATTCCTTACACTTTCTTTTGGAAAAATTAGAGAAGCTCCATAAAAATTTTTGGAGTGATATATAATAACCTTACTACAAAAGTTGGCATCCTTTT
The DNA here is from genome assembly GCA_019973975.1 of Trichonephila clavata. NCBI lineage: Eukaryota > Metazoa > Arthropoda > Arachnida > Araneae > Nephilidae > Trichonephila > Trichonephila clavata. The sequence goes on from BMAO01032810.1 coordinate 77,722, forward strand.
TTGTAATGAATCTTGAAGTAACAATTCGGATGTTGACTGTTGCATTACGGATTTAATATGTGTTTTTGACATATAATGTGGCCGCGGTGGCCGAGTGGTCTAGGCATCGGATCATGGCTAGCATGTTATGAGTTCGATACTAGTACCACTAAAGATCCGCCGTGTAGGGGAGCGATGCACGTTAAATCTGTCGAGAGCTCAAACGTCCTCCCGTTGGTGTGGTAGTTAGGAGAGGGGCGCCAGCTCTGGCGTCGCCCGCGTCACTTGACCATGGTTCAAAATTACGCGGACCGTCGCCAAAAGCCCTCGTGTTGCTAATCAGTGCGACGTTAATATTCTCTCACTCAGTTGACATATAATAGAAAAAACAGTGCAATTTATTAATTTCATTTAGATTTTAGACTGCAAAAAAATTTATTCTATTTGTGTAAACATATTTTCTTGTTCGTTAAGTCCTAGTTTGTAATATTTTGACCTTTGAACCACCTAAAGAAAAATGACAAATAGGGCATTTTTGTGTTTCACACATATAAATACATGATCAGACTTGATCTCTTTTGGAAAAAAAAAACAATACTAGCTCCGGAATTACAGAAAGTGATACGAGTACCCTACATTCAGTAATTTCATAGAATTTAAGCTGCATTTATTTTACATTAGTTAAAACAGGTATTAAGACATAAATTGTTGATATAATTGAAACATTAAAATATCATAAAGTTTTTATTTGGAAATTGAATACAAATATTCTAGGCCTGTCTTTTAAAAACATTTCCTAGGTAATATAATCCAATAAGTTATTTTTAATAAATTATACACACATTTTCTCCAGTCATTTTTATTTGCTTAAAACTGCATTTGCCCTAATTCTATAAAAAATGTTTAATAATATATTGAACAATAATATGCAAACTTAAAAATGCAGCCATTTTAAAATAATATCCTATTACATTAAGTCATATGACGCATTTTAGAATATGTCATTTATTTTAATAGAAATAATTTTATGCAATGAAAAGCAAGTGACATTATTTTTTATTGTAAGTTGCAAAAAAGTGTGTTTTTTTACTATTTAATCCATATTGCTACACATAAAATACAGTTCTTCAAAAATAAAACAGCATTTTATTGTACTCCAAACATTATTTCCACAATAAAAGAAAGCTGCTGGCATTTTACCGCAGAATTATAACAAAATGTATTTTTTTCCTAAATGCATATTACCATAAAATCTCCATTGAATAAAGGAAAAATCTTGAAATATCGAAGTGGCTGCATGTTTGCCAAAACAAAATCCCTAAGTGAGATGTAAGCTTCAGATAAACTACATATTTGCAGTCAAAACTCACTCTTTTATATGCTCAGTCATAAAATCAACAAATCTGATATCTAGCAAAACTTCGAATGAAAAAAAAACATATTTTCATTTATCTCACTTTCTAAGGATTGAGATAAAACATTTTTTGTGAGGAAATAAAAAGGTTTCGGGTTAAATCCCCATGTCTTCAAAACGAATGAAACCATGGATCAGCAGATATAGAACAGAAATCATGGACTTGATACTAAAAGTGCTACGTTATCAACAGTTTATTTTTTCCCACACTCAGCCCCACGGGTATTTGGAATAAAAGACATTTCTTCTTATGGGAAAGTTTCACCACCACCAAATGAAATGTTGCCCTTACTCCTTTTTCTCATAATCTACTTCCTTTTATATCATTCGAATCACGACGCTAGCGGATAACTAAACATGAAAGCATTTGAGAGAAGGTTTTATGGTCGCGTGGAATAGCCTTTAGAAATCGTTTGTTATTGTTCTTTTTATTGTTATGATTCCTCCAGGGACTGATCGAATTTTTTTTGCCAGGGCCCAACATTGCGAATTCTTTCACTAAGAAATTCTATTTACAAATGGAGTTATCGAGGTCCATTTTTTTTTACCAAGAGGGATCGCTTGCTTTTGAAAATGAAAAATAGTTTTGAATAAGACCATCTGGCAACGCTAGAAGAAGTCAATAATGCAGGATATGTGTTTCGTTGCCAGACAAAAATAGGATCGATGCAAATGTAACGTCCTTCTTTACTGCTGCCACTGCGGGGAGATAAATTTTTGTTTCTTAACTATTAATCGTTTGCGATGGAATCCGCATGCTGTGGGGGAAGTTCTTTATTGAAAATGTATGTGGAGTTCTTTTCAGAAGTTCGATGAAAAGTGAATTTGCATAGAAATCCATATGTTAAAAATTGTAAAAGTTATACCGAAAGAGAAGAATATTTTAAAATGAAGAAAGATTTATTCATTCATATTGTGAGCACCGACAAAGTAGTTACTTTTGAAATTTTTAGGATATCTTTAAGTTTTGGGAGATTAATCAATAAAGATAGCTTTCTCCAAACTTTTCTTTATTGAAAATATAATTTATGTCACTTCAAATTTCTTTTTCTATAGGATATATACATATATATATATACTAAAAGAAATATTGAAATAAATATCTTAGTTTATTATTATTACATGATAAAAATAAAAACTTCTTTTGTAAGGGAAAAAAGTAGCATCATGATAAAAAGTCCAGAATCTCCTTAAACCAGTAATAAAAATTACGAAAATACAACTAGAAGAGGAATATGACACCCACACACATCATTGTATAAGTTATTTTTTTTAAATGCCCCAACATCTTCATTAGTAAATTTTGTATATTTTTTATTTAATCATAAACCCAAGTTCCAAGTCGTTAAATAATGCTTTCAAAATATTCAGAAAATAATAACACAATATGAGGATGATAACATATAGTATCATAATATGGATGAGGTTAGGTAGATTTCTACAACTGAAATACCTACTATAGATGCCAGTTTTTTTGTAGAGTCATATTAATATAATATTTTAATATCTATATATATATTTTTATCTAGCCTCTTAACCCGTGGTTATTCGTGCCTATTTTTGCTACCGTCGTTACTCGCGGGGTGTAGAGAACACCCCAAACTTTTAACACGTGTATTGAAGTGTGAAAAAAAATTAAGTCAATTATGATACATATTTATAATGTGCAAGATATTTTTTGAATTATGCAAATGAAATTATTAAATTTATTGAATAGAAACAAGACTACCGTTAATTTAAGCTAAACCTACAAAATTTTCATTTTAAAACACATAATTTTATATTTTTTTCATAAACCACAAGTAAAACGTATATACCAGTAATAAACTTACTTTGTAATTAATGTTAAGGATAGTAGAAAGAAGAAAACAAATATTTTAATCATTTTCCAAACATTGAGAGCAGATTGTATTCATATGGATTATAAATACATGTTTTTCTTACATTGAAGACACAATGAATTGGTTTTTACATATTTTACTCGTGGACAAATAGTGCAGTGCCCCTTTTTTGGGGAATTAATGCTCTTTTTACTATCTTCTGTGTCAGTAAAGCTTCTTTAGAGTTTTTTGTCAATTGTTTGTTTCCGTCAATTTATTTGTTGTTTTTTGCTCAAGTTTCTTCAAGAGGCTGCATCATTCCTGAAGGTTCAATGACCTAGAATGTGCAGCTACAGAAAAAATCGTGGTTCTGCACATTCTTTTTGGAATTCTACGAAATTTCTTTTGTTGCTGGGTGTAGACAACACCCCACGTGGATTAACCAGTCTTCTTATAAACCGAACGGCTGGAGAAATTTGATCTTAAACAGTTTGCCTGCACGCCAATTTGATTGCATGGTTTAGTAGGATTTTAGGATTATCAATATGTGTGTAAGGATATTGATATTAAAGTTATTTAGTTGAAAAAAGAACTTAAAATTCAATGACCACTATAAAATCTGCTACAAAAGATAACAAATATATTGCAATGGATGTCTAAGCAAATGGAGTATGGGCAAGGATAATTAACAAACTAATAAAATTATAATTCGAATCCTCAATCTGTAAGCCAAAAAACTTTCATAGCAAAAAAAACTCAATTGCCTTAAATTATTTAAAAGAACTTATAAATGATCGGAACTAATAGAAAACTAGCAAAAACTATAATTCTACAATTAGGTTTTTTTAAACAAATTTTTTCTATTAAAATGCAAGTAAATATTTAAAAGGGAAAAAAATCAGGTTATAATTTTTCAATGCAATAAAACTTGCTTGGAGGAAATTACATAAATAAAGAATTTTTTTTTCAGTTTATTGGTTCAAACTGTAAAGCTCTGGACATAATTCATGTATACAATTAATGAAATTCATAAGTCGACTGAATGTTTGTATCTATATTGAATTAATGTTAGCTGATACTAGGGATGTGTAATTAGAGTAAATCAAACCTCGTGAATATAAATACTATTTTTTTCTATCCAAATCCTTCAAACTGATCTTCTGAATTTTAAACTTTACTTCTGTAAATCTTGTTATTCCATTCCTAAAATCATAATTTTTGCTTAGATTACAATATAAATGGGCATCTCGACAAAAGTATTTTACTTCAAATTTATTGTGTGGGTTTGCTTTACTCCTTTGAAACTTGTTATGTTAATCGCAAAAAATTACATTTAACCAATATAAGATTTCAACTAACACGTATTTAATGTTTAAATTGTATATCACCATTTCCCGTATTAGAAACTAAAGATAAATTTAAAAATGGATGAAGGTATCGTTTATAAAACTTTCAACGTGTAAAATGATATTATTTATTTTTTGTGAAAAAATGCAAGATTTCTCTTTTATAGTTTGTGGTCCTTCAGAAAATACATTCTGAATTCTTTATAACATTTGGAAGAAGTAGTTTGCTCTCGTATTAAAATATCTCTAAATCATTTGTTATATATTAATATAGTTATATAATGCTTCATTATTTGCCACTATGACGTATGGTATGGCACAAATGCCATATTACTTCACTATGCACGAATGCATATTATCACTATGGTCGTAAAAACAATTGTTCTATCGGTACATCGAATTATCAAAACCAGCAATTACAGAAATCAATTTAGAGGTCGTAAAGTCATGTCCCGTCAGCTTACGGCACTTTGCGTCACTTCTGAAGTGCTTAAATCCAAGATATATTTTTCAAATGCCTGAAATGATGAAAATCATTTTTTTTTTGTATGAGCTCTAGGCTGTATAGGGATGGTATTTCAATGAAACCCATTGGGAAAACGTTGTACCGTATCACTAGTTATTACAAGCGTTTGTGTTCTAGGATAGCTACTCAACATAAAACAACTGTCAAGAGCAGTCTTGATGGTTTTGTACAAACTAACTTAAGCAACTATTCCAACGTTCCACAATAAATGGTAACATCCATGGGTAAATAAAATAGAAAGAAATCAATCACCAACACAACTTGGTAATCCCTCGATCTGAGGTCATAACTTTTTTCACAAATGGCGTTGTTTTGAATTTTTATTAAGGATAGAAGGAGGGGGTGTCTTATGACATCGTTGTTTGTTTCATCTCATATGTACCACAAAGTACTCGTGTTACTCCCTGTATAACGACAAGGGAATGTTATCATCCTGAAATTACATTAACTGCTAGTGGAACAGCCTCATTCACTTTACTCCATGCTGATCTGCGAGTTGATGCAATACCCACTAAGAAAATGTCTTTGAGTTTCAAATTCTTAATGTATGATATTGTGGATACTGCTGATAAAAATATCTTTTAAAAGTACATTCTCACTCAAATGAATTCGGTAATCGGATTGAACTAAAGTTCACAGGTTCTCACACATATGATGGACGTCCTTTAACCAGCCCTGACTTTTGCTTATCTAGAATATAGATGTAATATAAAAATAGACATTTTTATTCGTAAACCTAAATTGAATTTTTTTACGGATTTTTTTCAAAGTAAAACTTGTTGATGCAAAATAAATGCGATATTTCGTCATCTTTTGCCCTCCAGAGACTAAATTTTCCCTGTAGACTTAATACCGCCTCTGTCTAGAGGCACATGACCAGTAGAGTCCTGGAAAACCCCATAAATCGTGACTTTTGGGGAGTTTGCCTGTTCGCTGCCTCTTCTGACTTTCCCTCTTTAAATATCGTCGACCCCTAAGTCGGGAGTATTTACCTGTTAAAAAGCATTGTAACACGTTGTACCAGTGCTCTCCCTATAATATAAAGGAAACCCGTGCTTTCAATAAAGACTTGGGACTCCATAGTTGAAGTTATTGGGTCGTTGAAATACTACATATATCCAAACTTTGTTGAATTTCATTACCAGTTTCAGTAGCATTGCATACACTCCCTACACTAGTATGAGTTGTTGATAAAATTTATCTGTGAAATTCTTCTTTAGAGGGAAATATTTTATCATTTTGCTCTAATCACTGATTACATAGTCGTCTATACCTTCACTTGCAATTGAGAATTTGGCGTGCTAGTACCTTAACAATTTAATATATCGACCGCGTCCGTCCTAATGTTATGATTCTGTTAGCTTCCTAGATATGAAAATCAGTTCGCAAGGAAGATTATGCATATGGCAGGTCCCCTTTTACATTACATTTTGAAACACGTACATATAAATAAAAAAATAAATGCAAAAATTCATATAAAATAACGCATTGCTCATTAAACTTAAATCAACCAATTATTTTAAATTTTATAAATATTTAAAATAATTGTGTGTGTGTGTGGTTGATTTAAGTTTAAGTTAAAATAAAGCATTAGTGTTAATTCATGCATGTAATTTATTTTTGTATAGCAGGATAAGGCAGAAAATTTAATATAATTTTTTTTCAAGAAAGGTAGATTAAAGCACACACACACACGATTGTTTGGTCCCCATTTCCCCTGAAAAATAAAACAATGGATTTCCGAAACACATTAATGTATGAAATTTCAATACCTATAATATTTAATGCAAAGAGAAATATTAAACTATAAAAATGTCTCTCAAAACTGTTTTCTGAGTATTCAAGTTTTTTCATAAATTCATTTAATTTTTTTATAGATACATTTAATAAAAATTTCATATTTTCGTGGAATATATTTAATTTTACTGACCTTATGCTTTGACTTTATGAATTTGGTATAAGAAAATATTTTTAATAAGGCTTGCATATTCATAGAAAGGTAAAGAAAGAAAGACTTTTGAAGTCATGGATTTCCTTTCAAAAAGCATTCCATTGAAATTTTCCTTCTACAATTTTCAAATAATAAATACATATCAAATGAAGTATTTGATTGCATATACAAGCAAATACGTTCATGCTTTCAAATAGTTACAAGAAATTTTACTAAGTTTTCCTTTGAAAATTTAGATGCATTTTCTTTATTTAAAGTGTATAGGCATAAGATGTTAACATAAAAAAATAGTTATAAACAAAGACTTCAAAGTGAGATTAAAAATTTACTAAAAAAAGCATGAACTTATGATATGAAAATAAGTTTTGCAATTTTACGAAGATATTTTCGTTTTAAAATTCAAATTTATACATTATTGTTTATTACATTATTTAAAATTGCGGAAATTAAAATATATATATATATATATATATATTGTTAATTGTTAATGTTACGCTCAATCAGTATAATAATCAATATGATATTTTAAGGCATTTGAGAGTAATGTTAAAACAGATCTAACAGCAGAGCAAGTATTTTATTTTTCAATCAAAAAGTTTCATTCTTGAAATAAAACTATTAGTTCTTTTAGGAAACAATTCAGTCCTCAGGTGTATTGCATTTTTTATTGTTTCACTTTGAAAACTCCGGTGTAATTATTTTAAAAGAAATCCAATCACAAACCTAGACAGGAAAAAGGTGTTAAGATTAAAGTGATGAGAGAGTATATCGAAATCCCAACTAATCCACTAATAGTTTGCAGAATCTAAAGAGTGTTTCAAACTTTGAATGTAATGAAAAAACTTTAGAGCTTTCATTTCAGTTCTTCTAAAATCCTGTTTCAGTAACAAATTAATTTCGTATACCTTTTTTCTCAAAATATGTATTTTAAAAAACCTACCTAAAGGAAATATCCATTTTAATATATTTTCATCAAGTAAATTCAGTTTGCTTACAAGACTCTATTTTATCGTTTTATAAATCTTCGTCTGCCAAAAAAAGTTATTTTTATTTACACAAATTAAATTTAAATACACTTTTAAAAATTTTTCATTTAAAAATACTATTAGACTTCAATATTAGTTGAATTTTCGACTGAATACGAGGTTTGTTTAGAAGGTAAGTACCGTTTTGAAAAAAACTCACATGAAATTCTTTTTTCAAAACAAAATTTATTTTTACAGGAAAGAGCATACCGGAAAGTATTTATACACATAGTTATCACCATTTTTCAGACATTTGACATATCGGGAAACCAACTTGTGTGTGTCTATACCTTTTTCAAACAATGATGTTGATGAGGGAGCCATTGCTGAAGATCTCTTTGTGGAAACTTACAACAACACAATCTTATTCTGAACTGTCAGTTTTCACGAATTTTCTCATTAACCTTTTCAACCAAACCATTTAATGACAACAGAGGTCTCCCACTCCGGGATACTCCATCAACATTAGTGCGCCTATCATTGAAATATCGAGACCACTTTCTTATCATTCCATTCCTCATTTCATTTTCACCATAAATCTTAACAAAAGGACGATACATTTCAACTGCTTTAACATCATTGCGTTAAAAAACAAACAAGAAGAATACGGATTACAGAACGCACTTTACAGTCGGAGGGATCGGTAATCATCTTAAATATTTTGAACGATACCTAACACATGTAAAAATAACACAATTCGGCTTCAATGGTACACTGGACTGATAATCAACATTTGTGTAACCATTGAACATTGATTCTACCACTGCAGTTGCGGTAAAACAAAATGGTGCTTAGTTTCCGAACATGCCTTGAACTATAAACTATCAAATACACAGGAAACCTTAAATTGCAACAAAAAAAACGATAAAAAAATAAAAAAATGAAACAACAAAAAAGAAAAAAAAGTAATTTACATTTTTTGAATACACTGATGTTTACTTATATTGAATGTATATTTAGTTAGAAGGAAGGGAGACTTATACGTTGTGAACTGATATCAGGGGAAGAATATCACAATTTTTTCCCAATCTCTTCCAAACACAAACACATGCATTCCAAAATTATTAGTTAGTCATCTATTTTTTTAAATAGGATATTAGTTTTGTTATTGTTTCTAAGCCAAGACATGATGAAATGGGAGGGAAGAAACATTGTTAAATCATAAGTCTCATTTCTTGATGAATCTCGGAAACATCGTCTAAAGGTGTTCAACTACCCTAAAATTGTGCAGTTTGCCAAAAATTGACAATTTTTTTATGATTTCATTTCATAGGCCATCTTATTAGCTTTAAAAAAAGGCCAAGTTTAATACTTTCCGTTCCCAAGAACAAAAACTACAAGTGTTTTAGTAAGAGTAGATGCCATTACACTTTAAGCAAGATGTCATACTTTGAAACGCGTTTTACTCGAAATGTGTGTTTTTTTTAAATTGCTCAAACGGGGCCAGCGATTGCTAAAAAAATTTTGAAAACAATTAACTGAAATTTTCTTTGTATGTTCGGTATAATAGTAGAAGTGTTTTAACCTTCAGATTTATCCATCACTGTTTAATTACAAAATTTGCAGTCCATTATGTTAATATAATCACTGTTTTTTTAAGCAATTTCATATAATAACTAAGATAAAGTACTCTAGTTTCTATAAAAATTAAAATTTATCTAAATATGTTCATAATGTTTTCGTACAGAATGAGCCGCGTTTGTGCTATTTTTTGTACAGTTTAACTATTTTTTCCCATTTTAGTAATAATACTTTATTTTTCTATTTTTAATTTTAGTATATTTTTCTTAAAATATACTAAACAAATCTAAAAAAAAACCAAAAAATTCCCATACCTCCATTTTTTAAAAAAAATTGTCGCAAGTAGCCGGATACCTTAAAATTGTCGAAGACAACCCACAGGCTCTTTGCAATGAGAACTTTTTTTCTTTTTGGTATTACATACAGTAAAGCAATGCATTAAAAATATTTGTAACCAATACAATTTTTGCTCATTTATGCATTTAGCACAAAATGCTTTAACATCTACGTCCTCAATTTTCTATTTGTTTTTCTTACTTTATATTATCTCATGATTTCTTCAATAAATCGAAGTGCAAAACTCATTAAGAAATTGTATCCAGATATCGATCACCGCTTAAGTAATCGCAATTACGTAGTACAGGTTGTTTGAAAAAACAATAGTGATTAATCAATATGATAAATGATGATTGAAAACTTGTCAAACATTTAAAAACACGAAGTTCATTAGAATTACTAGATGTTTTTATATACTCTTGGTTACCTATATATGATGGAAGTTCAGTCCACAAATAGATAAGGCTATTATTTAAAATTTAATATTATTTTAATGGAACTAAAATTGAATTTTTTTTAATGAATTATGGAAAGAAGTACTTTAATTAGAAAATATTGTTTTTATTTTAGTTTTATGGATAATCTTTTTAAAAAAAATATTTGCTTCGCTTTTATTATTTAAAATAACGGTTTTCATGAAAGCTGATCTATGTACAAGTAGATTCATAAAAAAGTATACACTTTCCAAATGCTGTAACACAACAATATTCAAAAACAGGCCGGCCTCAACGAATCGTAAGGTACATATATACTGCTGGCCACCGTAAATGCAACACCCTGAAGGAAGCACGCAAATAACATGAAATTTGCAACATGCATTAGCGGAGGTGAGATATGCAAATGCTTAGAATTTCAGCGCAGACACACATCACGCACGCCTGTGGCGCCACCTCAAAGCGCTATTTAAGGCTTGGAGATTTCGACGATTTCAAGCTCGGCAAGTGTGTTTTTCTTGTGGTTTTTTCAAAAAACGATCAGTTATGTCTCGTAGAAAACAGCGATCAGTTCGACAAAGGAAGGATACTGGCCTACCGAGATTGAGGATTATCTTTCAGGGAAATCGGTAGTCGCGCGCGCGTGTTGGACGAAACCAAACAACTGTAATGCGGATATGTGAACGTTGGATGCAGGAGGGTACGACGGATCGACGTGGTCGATCGCATCCACCTCAGTGCACCACTTCACGTGAGGACAGGCAAATTGTGAGCATGGCAGTGACGGATCGCTCAGTGACATCAGGAACCATAGCACAGCACATTGAGTCTTTAACACATCATTCAGTGTCTGCGCGTACCATTCGACGACTTTTACAGCAGAGTGGTCTGTCCGCAAGACGTCCATTGCTTGGTCTACTCTTGATGCAGAACCACAGACGTCTCCGCCGCCAATGGTGCGATGAAAGAAGGATGTGGGCGGCGGAATGGAATGAAGTTGTCTTTACGACGAGTCACACATCTGTCTGCAACACCACGATGGTCGGATTCGAGTCTGGAGACACAGTGGAGAGAGGATGCTGAACAGCTGCGTTATCCACCGCCACTCTGGTCCTGCACCGGGTATTATGGTATGGGGCGGTATTGGATATCACTCTCGCACTCTTCTAGTACGCATTGCCGGTACTTTAAACAGCCAGCGCTACATCTCCGAGATGTTGGAGCCAGTTGTTCTTCCTTCCTTCAGGGCTTGGCCACAGCCCTATTTCAACAGGAAAATGCCCGACCACACGTGGCACGCATTGTCAATCACCAGATTGAATTGCTTCCCTGGCAGGCTCGCTCTCCGGATCTTTCGCCGATAGAAAACTTTGGTCCATGGTTGCTCAACGATTGACCCAGATTACCCCAGCTACCCCACCAGATCAACTTTGGCACCGTGTGGAAGTATATCCAAAGTATCTTTGAATCAATGCCGAGGCGTGTGGCAGCGGTGATCTCCAACAATGCCGGCTACTCTGACTACTGATTCTGGCAGGAACCACACTTCACAGAAGTCTATAAAATTAATCATTTGATACTTGGTCAACATGTTATCTACAAAATAAATTTTGTTGTGCTATCTCTTGTCTTTCTTGGGGTTGCATTTACGGTGGCCAACAGTGTACTTTCAAAGTTTGTGTCTAGCCCATGATGGAAGTGACGTAAGCAACAGTGGGCCAGTCATGTGACCAATCAATCGAAATGACAGTGTCTACAGTGGAAGAGTCTTTTTTGTGTTCTTGAATATAGCAAAATGGAATCCAAAACTGCTGTGCAATAGAATTTTTGATCGTAATTCTGAAAAGTACCTCCTACCAGAAAATCTATCTAACTATAGAATGAAAAATTTAAAACTACGGGCTTTTTATGCAAAAGTAAATGTCCTGTGAGAAGCTGAACACCGTATCAAAGTCGCGGTAGATGATATTGATGTTGTAGTAAAAACCGTTAGGTAGAGCGCTGTTGCAGTGAGCCACTTTCGTTTAGAGAAGTGGTCTTGTTTCAACAGTCAGTGCTGGTATCTTTCTTAAAATGTAAACACTCTTTCTAGTGAACTACTCTCTTGTGAAATATTCTGGTGCCGAAATACTTGTGAAATATGAATGTGTGAACTATGCTATTACTTGTAAATATTCTATTCCTATTGAATTATTCTTCATTTTTGAAATATGTTTAACAAAGTCAAATTGAACTTGGACTTCTCATTGAATTGCTTTTATTTCAACCAATTGGAATTCGAAAATATTAGAATAGAGTTTCTTACAGTCCGCTATTTTAACGATAATTCTTCTATACAGTCAATACCTTAACACACGTTTTGGCAGAGTTAGATTACCGGCTGGATGTGGGTCATGTGACTAAAGTTTCACACATATCTGGGACTGTCTCTTACAAAACTTAAAGTAGTCCCATGCAATGTCTAAATTCATGTGACGCCATAGTCACATGATAAGGACAACCACGTGTTTGTAGCCAATCATTTCAAAAACTCATGTAACGTCATAGTCACACGATAAAAGCAATCATGCGTTTACAGCTAATTAGTTCATGAGCTTCGTTGTGTTGCCAACTTTTGCTATTTGCAGAAACTTTCTCTTAAATAGTACATATTTGTTTATTATAATAACACACATTGGGATTCAAAATGGATTTCATTTAAAGAATATATATGAATAAAATAAGATTTTTTTTTTAATTTAAAAATCTTTTTGAAGAATTTTTTTTATAACATTTGAACATTATTACCCAACTATGAAATTTGAAATTTTATCTAAGTTTTACAAACAGAACAAGTACAATTAATTTAATGTCTGTTTTGAATTCAATGGAGAACAAGTGTTTGTCTTCATCATGTGACCGTCATGAAGTGAACCCATTCCATCACAGGTTACATTCAATGCCTTACTTTGTTTTTATTTATAGTGCATCGAAACTATATACTTATTTATCAATCATCCTGTATGCTGTATTTCCGTACACATGAGTTAAAGCATATGCGTAAATCATATTTTAAAAAATGTAGATATAAAAGTGTTTCATATAGGTAGAGGTTTTTACAAATATAGTTAATTTCTCTGCAAAATAAGTTTCCTTCCACAGAATAATAATTAAGAGAACTAAAAAAATCATATTAAATAAAAAAATAATTACAATAGAAGGTAAAAATAAGAGTAATAAAATAGAAACGAAGAACATCTTTTATACATGTTGTACACTTATAAAGTAGAAAAAGTACGTTTAGTTAGAATTAGATTTATTTTAATTAATTTTTAAAATGATTTTATTCTGTTCTCTGATTTTGCATCTTTTAGTATTCTCGTCTATATCTTCCAATAATTTATGCAACTATGATGAAACTGCTAATGAATTGGAGTTAGTGTAATTTTGTATACAATAGCGTACTTAGATGTAAACGAGAAATAAATATTAATTCTGTGAACAGGAGTTATTAATTTTGAACTTGCCCTAGCTCTTTTAGTAGAAATGTTATTATGCTGCTCTCGTGGATTTTGTTTAGTTTATGATGAATTTATCGAGGATAACTTTCAATACCCCATGGGTTCTAAATTTAAACTTCAATTTCATTTCTCCTTCTTGTAAGTTTATTTATTATTATTCTATTTACTTCAAACTTAAGTTTATTCTATATCATTCATTCTAGGAATCTATAAATTAATTAGTGAAAAAAAAATCTGAATAATATTTAGTCTGTTTATGTGAACGCATGTTCAATAAAAAAAGGAAATACATAATCAAAGAGTTAGTTCTCGAAACTTACGCTATGTTCATATATTTTTACAAGAACGAAGCATTAATAGTCTTGTATAAAGTGAGTGAGTGTTTACTGATAAAACAACACAAGGACTGTTGGTGATGGACCTCGTAATTTTGAATCACAGTCAAATGACGAGCGTCACACCTGAACTGGAACTCTCTCTCCAATCTTTCACACCACGCTAACGAGAGATCTTTGAGCCACTATAGATTTTATATGCATGAGCTTTTTACACGGCGGAATTTCAGGGACATGACGGCTCAAACACAAAACACGCTGGTCATGAGCTTGTCACCGTGACCATTTGTCTGGCGTGGCCAAGAGTCTTGTATAAAAAATGGCTTTCAGATGGGAAACAGACTCGTCCGATGGATCAAAGAGGAAGAAGAAATGTCGAAAAAGGGTATTTTAATGGTATATTATTATGGAAGTCGCAAACACATCAGGAAGTGCTTACACCAAGACGGGAAGGAGAAATTTTTAAGGCAAAAATCTATACACATGGAGAAGCCCGTGCAACGCCGGTCCATGCTTTTAGTGTAGGATTATAAAGTTTGTGTCTGAGCTACTGTTCATTGGCGTTATTTAAAAAATCCAGAGAAAAAAATGTTTCCAACTTTTTTCTCTCTTTAAACCATGTCTCGGTTAGTGTCATTAGAAGATAAGATGATAAGCTGAAAGAGAATTCTCATGACCTAAAATATACATTTAAAGTTACTCTTAGAATTAAAATAGTTCAGAAATCTATGATTGTATTGTGACAGAAATTTAGAGATGTAAGTTATTGGTATATGTTTTCTCAATATTGATTTACAGTTATATTAGCAATCGCCACATGATAAATTTTATTTCTACTCGTTTTGAGGCATATTTTTATTATGGTAGCTTTCATACTTTCACTTTCAAGCAAAATATGTATAAAAATTATGTCTTGATACAATGTGTCTAAATAGAGAAATAAATTATTAAGGGACTTTTGAATGTAAAAAGTAGAAAATGACCTTGTCCAGACTATTAAAGTAATTTATATATGTATTTGATATGTTTATATATAGGTACCTTTGGCAATGTTCAATTAAGTTGGCTGAAATTTTGGTTTGATAGCTACACCATCACAGCTAGGAGATCTCTATACGACACTTGAAATCCTCTTGTAAATTTAATATAATCTACGTTATTCAAAAAGTGGTTCGACAGAGTGCATGGCGTCCACCAATATATAGTGTTGGGAGTCATAGCCAATTCACTGGTTAAGTATTAGGGATGGCGTTAAGAAGGTCCATTTAAAATTCCCATTTCGTCATCCATCCATATATCCCGTTTTCTAAAAAAAAAGCAAGAAGTAGATCATTTTGGACATTCGTTGCTTTTTGTGTAAGTTTTTAAGCTTTTTGACCATAAACTAAGTGTTATTTTCTGCCTTTGTTTGCAATATAACTCTTCCAAAACACGAAAAATAAGACGACGTAGTTGTAAATATCATGTTAATAAACTTCTTACGATCATTTTACTGCACGAAGAGTCAAGTTTTTATGTGCGTTCTGAACATATTTTCATGGAAATTTCTAATACATCTTATCCTGCATAAACTTTATGTAACGTCATTCTTAGTCAAAACTATGAATAATAGAAGTATAGTTTTTAGGGTCATATTTTATGCATATATCTTATGTTTCCAGTTAATGTGGTCTTGACACGGACTTCTGCAGGAAAATTTACACTTTCCTAAACTGAATTTTTTGTAAAAGAAAAAGAATTCAAATGTGTTACCTTTGTTTTTAGTTCAAAGAGAAGAATCAGATACTATTTTCATACCACAAAATTATAAAAATAGGAAAATAATAAATGTGGACTTGTAATGTATGTTAAAGTTTGATTAGTAATTTTCGAGGAAATGATCGCAAAAATTAATTAGAGGTATGGGAGGCATACACAGAAGTTACTTTGATTACATTTCAATCAAAGATAGAATTCATAAAAAGATTAAAATTACCATTATATGATTTCTGAGTTGTGTGTATATTATTCCACACAAACACTTTATATAAAAAGTTATATGTGAACCTTCGGTCTAGTTTTAAATACTTCCTACTTGAATATTATTTAATGTGTATTGAACCATATATTGTATTTATTACAATAATGACACACAATTGTTTTACATTCAGATTTGCACATAATACATATACGAGTAACATTTTTCTTACTATTATCGAGACCATGATAGCTTATAAGGGAAGGGCATGGTATGGGGAATTAATTTGGGGAATAGTATAACCAAGCTCACAACTCGATAAAGTCAGTCGCGAGTACGCCAACATGGCCACATGGTAATTGTGACCGCTATGGGATTATAATTTGCTATATAAATATATGTTGTAGTTGTTACTAATGTCATCCCTGATCTGCATGTGCCAGACTGAAGCCCACGGAACTAATCATGGTAAATGGCTAGATTGTATGCCTGCCATTAGTCGTAGTCTTGAGCCTCAAGCAGGTGACAGAACGTTTTTGCTCAACTCTACCCCAATTTTTAGAGAGAACGCCCTGAGGGCGTCAGGGGCCTCCCCTTCCACCAATCTCACGAGAGGACTTGGGACTCGACGACTATTTACAGCACCCCCATGCTTTGAAGTCCTTATACATTTACAAACATCCATGTCTTCTCCGGGGTTTAAACACAGGTCCTACGGCACAGCAGTCAGCGTCGCTAACCACTACACCGGACTGGAGCCACATAAATATATTAATGGAGCTACTGACTACTTATTTAACATTTTTTAAAAATATTCTTTTGATAAATGTCTGGACTGGTCTTGAAAAATAATAAAACACGGTTGTTAAACCAGATTTATGAAAAGTTTCAGATATTACAGTGCATAAAATGTACTTAACTTCTTTATGGTTGAACTCAAATCATATAAAACTATTGAATTAACAAATAGGGATGCAAGTTTAAGAAAAAGTTACATAATTTTGAATGAAATAAGAGTATTTTAAATTCGTTATTACGTGGATTTATTTCCAGTACGTATAATGATAATCAACACTCAAGAGCCAAAACATTATGACCTCTCCTACCTTTTGCAATGAACTCGTCTGGATGACGTGGAAGGCACGTGATCAGGTAGAAGTGGTATTTAACTGCTGCTGGAGAGTCTGAAGAATGATTCTTTCACTTACTTCTGTGTGTGATGGGAAAGGTTGCGGATCTAAGCGACTTTGGCAGATTGTAATGGCTCGAAGGCTCGGAACAAGTATTTCCGAAACTGCACGACTCGTGGGTTGCTCGCGATCTACAGTTGTTAGTACTTATGCAAAGTGGATGAATGACGGTGAAACCAGCAGTAGACGACATGGTGTTGGATGTCCACACTCTATCAAAGAAAAAGGTCGTCGGAGACTGTCTCGCATGTGAAGCAAAACCGGAGCCAGACAGTGGCTCAGCTGGTAGCCCAATACAATGCAGGGCCAAGTAGAAGAGTATCGGAACACACTGTTCAGTGGACACTGTTGGATATGTGGCGACGCAGCAAACGTCCCACTCGTGTGCCTTTGCTGACCAAGCGTCATCGCCAACTGCGCCTGCGCTGGGCCCGGGAACATCGCGACTGGCCCATGGATCAGTGGGAGACAGTTGCCTTGTCAGTTGAATCACGGTTTGTCGTTCATCACGCCGATGATCGTGTCAGGATACGCCGTCTTCCAGGCGAACAGTTGCTCCCTCAATGTACAGTAGGTCATATACAGGCCGGTAGTGGCGGTATTATGCTTTGGGAGACGTTCTCTTTGACGTCTCTGGGACCCGTGGTTGTGGTAGAGCAGACCATGAATGCTACAGGGTATCTGAACATCATTGCGACCAGTTGCACTCTTGCATGACCTCTGTTTTTCCAGCTAGAAATAGAATTTTCCAACAGGACAACGCCCCGTGTCACAAGGCTAAAATTGTGTTGGAGTGGTTCCAGGAACATGATGCTGAATTCCAGTTAATGGAATCCAGTTAATGGAATGGTCCAGTTCCGGAATTCACCGGATCTCAATCCGATAGAACACAATTGGGATGTCATGGGACGGCAGCTCACAGTTCAAAAGCCACCAATTCGCAATATCTCGGATTTGCGTGACCTTGCTTAAACATCTGGTACAATCTGTCTCCGGCCATCTACCAAGGACTTGTGGCATCCATGCCAAGGCGGGTTGAATCTGTGTTGCGCGCCAAAGGTGGGCCAACACGTAATTGACAGGTGGTCATAATGTTTTGGCTCTTGAGTGTATTTTTTGCTGAGTATTTTTCAAGAGGTAGTTTAGTTTGAGAGAGAAAATTTAAACAACATAATTAATTCTTCTTAATTGATCTGATTTTCTTTCATATTCTGAATAAAATATTTATTTTTAAAGGTTTTTTTTTTATAACACTAGTAAAATATTTAAACTACAGTAAAAATGGGAAACTTGCTTTTGGCATTCTAGGTAACAATTTACAAACACTGCAGAAACAAATAGAAATTTTCAAAAAATCATAAATATTGGATTTATATCTTGGAAACTTGTCATTTAATTGATTTTCTTCGTTTTATTTATGATCCCTTATCTGAGAAATAATTTATATTTCAAGATTTTTAAAAACTCTTATTTTCTTTAAAACTGCTTAAATTCTTTTGTTACATTGCGGGCATAAATGAAAGATAATTAATCATGATTCACTGCGTTTACCTTTTTTCAAAATATTGAGAAGTTTATACCCTTAATACATTTTTTGAGAATAACATGGATAAATAAATGGTCAAACAATTCACAAGCGTTGAAAATTCCATTCAGCATTTTTTGAAACTTTATATTTGTTGATTTGTTTTACAAAAGAATAATAATAATCTTATGTATGTTCAATATTATTCATTTACGCTTAATCTTAACAAAATTGGTAAGTGAAAACACTTCTAGAATAAAAATAATTCGAAAGGAATTGGGACGTTTAAATTAATTACATCCTTCCTTTCGTGTCACACCCACCTTTTTCAGTTTCTCAAAGAATTTTTCCTCCCATCTGATAGCATCTAAATAAATGAATCAAGATCTTTTGATGTTCTTTGAAATGAACGAGTTAGTGCTTTTCATCTAGATAAAAAATTTTACTTAGTTATAGATCTTGTATAATTTTTCATGCAGAATGTTGATGGCAGAAATATACTTAATAAAATGCCGAAAGATTGGGCGTATTTATCTTCAAATGTTTCTTTTATAAATATTCCAGGATACATTTGTTCGTGAGATATTTATTACAGATTAATTTATAAAGTTTATCGTAGAAAAAAATATCATTTTTTAGTTCTGTTTTCTTATTATTTTGGAAGTTTATTTAGAATATACATTTTTAAATAAGATTGGAGAGATATTTCTTTTAGCTTCATATTTGTTTATCTCATTATTACTGTTTTGGATAAATTCTCTAAAATATCATCTGTTTATTTATTTACATAACCTTTTCTTTAAAAAGGGGCTTTTGTTAGCATGAAATTCAATTCAATTTCTTAAAGCAAAATATTATTAGATATACGAAAGTATGAATATAACTTATAAATTAATTTATTCACATGAAAGTCAGCATACATAATTGAAAATAGAAGTAATTTTTCTTTAGCTGAAAAGAACAGTAAATGTGTAACACAATAAAACAATATTTTTCAGCCGGAGACATTGGAATTTTTACTTTAACGTATACAAAAATAAATAGAAATGTTTTATTTTCCAAAAAGATAATTAACAATTTATATCGATAAATAAAATCTAAAAAAGTATTAAATGAAGTAGATGATAAAAGCAAAGGCTGATGATATTTAACAGAAAAATATAATGGTTTAAGTTAAGTTGAGTACCTAATTATATTTTATTGCTTACATTGCGGCAAATATGTATTTTTATATGACATATCGTATCCATATATTTCTAAACTTTATTTTGTTTTTCAGGTATGTTCTTATCACAAAAGATAAATCCTGTAATGAAATAAGGCAAAAATTACTATTAGTGTATAAAGACTCTAAGATATAAGATAAAATTTCTACTAACGTCTTAAAATCCCTCAGAGCCCTAAATTACGTGTCATTATTACAATATGCTTTGCACGCATCGAACAAAACCAATATTTCATGAAAAATACATTAAATTTAAAGATGGCAATATTATTATGCTTGGACTCACACAGTGTATGTATATAAAAATATATGTATGTATAAGGAATATTTTTTTAAAAAAAATTCAATTATACTATTAATTATAAGAGCTTAAAAAACTAGTATATTTTTAAATGAACTGAATAGAATTTGAGTGTACTATATATAAAGTTTTTTATTAGAAATATGTAAGAGATCGCAATACTCTATATTCACTTTGCTTCAGATTTGTGAAATTTTTAAAATAATCTTATATTCTTTCATATCTTCATTTTATCTACTTAAGGCGATGTGGTACCCTAAAAATCATCTAACAATCGAATTTTTATTGCCTTATTTGATACCTCGAATCTTTATAAACATGCCTGCAAAATTTCAAAGCTATACCTGAATTTTTTATCAAGTTATGGAGCAATATTTGATGATGGACAGCAACTACCACGCCCAATTTTCAGATTATTTGCTAGAAAAGAGCCTGATAAAAAAATTATTATTTTTCTACTGCGCCTACATGAGATTCACATAATATATACAGTAACATATCATTTCAAGAAAGAATTGTGCAATTCATGCAAATTTCTGTTCTTGTATTGTTTATTGAAGAGCAAATGGATCGGGTCAAGATTTAAAAGTTGTGCTTTTTATGATATTATTATGAATGAAATTTAAACTTCAAATGGATTCTCCCGAAGAACACATACTAAATTTTGTTTTGATAACTCAGATAATTAAAAATCTAATTCGGAATAATAGAAAAACTCTAACATTTTTATGTGTTTGTTTTTGGTGATATATATGTATCCCATATGCACGAAATTCAGCACTTTTATTATTAAAATATTTTAAGATATTTATTTAAACAAATGCACATATACAGTTCTTAGATTTTGATGTATTTTACCTATAAATTGATATTTGATTTTGCTTTCATTCGTGTACAATATTTAACATGCGAAGGCTTTTAAAATCATGGAAATAAAAATTAAAGGCATAAACATCTTTTGTACATGTTGTGCGTTATCTCTGAGCATGGAATTAGCTCTGAAATGTGTTAGTATTTATTTAAGATAAAGTTTTATGAAATATTGATATTTCATTCGTTTTCTTCTATATATTCATCATGGCAGTATACTGTTTAATTGTTCTACATTTGTGCAATTTCTTATGGAAGGCAGTTTTAAATAAGCTAATTAACATTTCATAAAAGTTTCAGATTATTCGATAAATATTATATCATGCTATTAATGGAATGAAAACTTCAAGCTCATTTTTCTCCATGTTGAATTTTTGTACATACACTATTATTCAAAACCCTAAGGCTTTTTTGATAGTTGTAGTATGGATTATAAATTTTTATACATGTTCTAAAATGTATGTTTTGAAAACCTGTGCATGGAATTAGCTCTAACATGTTTAGTACTTTTTCTAAAAAAATCTAAATCAAAATTAATGTTTTTTTAAAAAATTTTTTGGAGTTTAACTATAAAAATATAATAAAAAATTAAAGAGTAGCTGCAGAAAAAAAACATGCACAGTTTTATGTAGTATATTATAAAGTATTTGGGGAAAAAATTGAAAAAAGAGACATATTTAAAAAAAATCTTAATAATTTTTTTAAATGTTTAAAAAAAGTTCAAAAATTTTAACTTTACAAACGTTTTGCAACAAATTCAATTTTTTGTATGGAATTATTATTAATATTAACCTTTATAAAATACAATTAAAACCAAACATCAAATATAAAAATAAAAAAAATTGTAAAGATGGTACCATATTTCCTTAATGATAAGCACTAAAAAGAAACACATTTTTGATGTTTAGAAATTTCTTATAAAACTGAGGAATAGCATTTTGTCAATTGTTGTCAAGATAATAGTTTACTTACCCCGGATAAACTGTACAATTTCCAATGATTCTAAAAACTCTTTTTGATAAAATAATTCAATAATCTTAATGTCCATTCTACTCTTTTCAGAATTTAAGGCTTTCAGTTATTTAAGACCATTTTTGGGAATCTTATATATAGATATTGTTATTCATTCAGTATTGTTAGTGAATCGCATAATTTTTAGATGTCTCCAAGTTTAAATCTGTTCAAAAATTTATGGACAACGCAGTGGCAATGAATGAATAATGTAAATGGTATAGAATCCAATTGCTATAAAGTGAGAGAGATATTCATGTTATCGTTAACGCACGTGAGGGAATTTGGTGAAACGTTATGGGGCATTCGCATAATATAATGATTCATTCCACTTCAGCTATATCCAAAATGACTGAATTAGTATACAGCAAATAGTGAAATGCATCCATGTAAATTTATAAGCTATGTAATCAATCCCATAACAATTATAGATATAGCAAATGAACCATTTGTAAAAAATAATAACCATTAAATTGCAGAGTTCACTCATTAAATGTTATGAAGTTGTGTGGAAAAATGTGTGCAAATTAGTTTCTTTTGGATTGTCAACGCATAATTGGGTAACTGTAGTATGCCCTTTAACAAATTGCAATTTTATTGATGTTCTACTTTTTTAAACGTTTGGTATTCGCTTATCCGTTACAGTTTGGTTATAATACAAAATTCAGTAGCTAAATGATGTACTTATTTAGAAGCATATTTTAATTTATCAAACTTTTTATCGAGCGTTTAATTTATTATTTCATTTTATATGATTAATTAAAAAATACATTTACTAGGGATGATCAGGAAAAAAAAAAAGGTTACAAGTCGCAGCATTTGAAAACTACATATTGTGGAAAAATTTTGTTTCCCCAGAGTGGAGACAAATGACACTATTTGTCACGCAGCTGGTTTGCTGGCAGGTAGTGAAAGTTCCCAGACGTTTCAGGAAGATTGAAATGACAAGAGTTTAGGAATTGGTCTCGTTTGAAAGTACGAACCTTGATTCAATTTTTATGGGCAAAGAATATGTCCACATCTGACATTCAACGTCAAATTGTGGAAGTTTATGTTGAAGAAGCAATGGGTATACAGCATGTAGCGAAATGGTGTCACTATTTTTAATCTGGTAGGCAGGATGTCGAAAACCACAATATGGAAGGGAGCGGCGGGCCAAGTTCTTCAACGACAGAAATCAGCATGGCACGAGTTGAAGAAATGATTCAAAATTATCGACATGTAACTCTGAGTGAAATATCTTCAGAGCTGGGCCTTAACTATGGTAGCGTGCAGCATATCGTTTCTGATGTGCTGCGATATTCCAAGACAGTGCTGTGAAAACATCCGCCGAGATCTGGCTCAGTGAACAGGGGCCAGATTTTTACGAAGACGGGTTAAACAAGTTGGTTCTGCGTTATGTTACGCTTTTAATTTTAAACATGACATTGCATAAATTGATTTTCTTCAAATCCTTCGATGAAGTACTAAAATCTATGCTATGTATAATTAAAACCAGGGAATTAGTCAAAACGAAAATAAATAAATAAAAGCAAGCAAAGTATAATTTCTCTGTAATGTTCTTTATTTTGAGTTGAAATGGATATAAAAATGCATTTTTATACTGGATCGCCTTTCTCTCTGTATCGAAAACGCAAACATTTGCATTGTTAAATACGAGTTGGGACAAGTAAATAACCGGATTAGTCTTAAAAATTAGCTTTATTAAAAAAATAATGTACAAATACATTTTAAGATATCCGACTGGTTGCGACAACTTTTTTTTTTTTTAAAAAGGAAATATGTGGATTTTTTTTGTTGTTATTTTTAGATTTGTGTAGCGCATTTGAAGAAAAATGTGCTAAAATTAAGAAGAGAATAATAATTTATTATTACTAAAATGGGAAAAAATAGGTAAAATTTGACAAAAAATAGCATAAACGCGGCCGATTCTGCAAATAAGGTTTATGAACAAATTTTCAATTTTTTCAATCTAATGTGTTGCTATATTATTCAATTTTGAAATGACCTTCAGGATAAGAGATATTTTCTTTTTACAAAAACTAGAGCACTTTATCTCGGTTACTATATGAAAATGCTTAAACAGACAGTGATTATTTTCACATAAGGGACTGTAAATTTTGTAATAAAGCAGTGATTGATAAATCTGAAGGTTAAAACAATTCTACTATTATACAGAACTTACAGAAAAAAATTCAGTTAATTATGTTCAAAACTTTTTTAGCAATCGCTAACCTCGTTTGATTATTTCCAAAAAATCACATTTCGAGTAAAACGTTTTTTAAAGTATGACATCTTGCTTAAAGTAATGGCATCTGATTTTACAAAAACTCTTGTAGTTTTTGTTCTAATAAACGGAAAATGATAAACTTGGTATTTGTATAAAGCTAATAAGATGGCCCATAAAATAAAATCATATAAAAAAATTGTCAATTTTTGGAAAAATTCACAGTTTTAGGGTAGTCGGATACCTTAATCCCCTTCACCATACTTCCCTTCCCTACCAATACATAGTTACATCCATGTTTTCACCGTTCAAAGCAGTGCTGTGGTTCATTAGATGTCGTAAACTTCAGTGAATCTGCCATTTTTGCGTTCACCTACTTTACAGACAAAAAAAGGTGTTTTGATTAATAAATTTTTCAGTTAAGGAGCAGAAGTCGTATGGTATGAGATCTGGTGAGTACGTTGGGTGCTCGAGAATAGTACTGCGTTTGTCCGTAAAAAAACTGTTTTCCGTGAGTGAAATATGCACCTAGGTGTTGTCTTGAGGCAACATGCACATGTTGCTGCTCTGCAGATCTGACTTTTTCTTCAGCACTCTTTCTCTAAGTTTTCTCAGAACCTCAATGCACTACTGCTGTTTTACCGTTTGACCTTGAGGTACCCATTCATTCATGATCATTCCTTTAAAATCGAACAAAAACAATGAACATGATCGGTTCTTGATGTCACAGATCCACCAGATTGTCCAACATCTTCAATAACCTTCTGTTCTTCCGAAAATCGTTTGTGCCTTTTAAATACTTGACTATACGATATGCAATTATCTACACACACTTCTTTTAACAATTTAAGGCCTTCAATTTCAGCAATATGCAGCTCGATTTTTAAGGTTATCATGATCGCAGCACTTTGACATAACCACTTCTTACTCAAACAAAGATTAAAAAAAACACAAGCTGAGCTAGACAGAGAGACGGATTAACGTACCACCAGCACCGAAAGGATCAACGTCAACAATATTCCATCCCCACTCCTTCACACCAAGCCTAACGGCTAGAGCAGGGGTACTAACCTTTTTTTCCTGCAGGACCGGATACATATGCTAGCTATTTCACGGGGACCGCATACATATGATGGTTATTTCACGCGGGCCGCAAAATGATAATTAATTAAGGGAGGGGGGAGGAATGCTTTAAGACCAAGATAACATAGAAAATTTAAATTGTGGAAATTGATCAAAATATTAAAATCCTACTTTGCTTTTTTTAAATTATAATTATTATTTTTTCTTATTTTTGATTTTTTAGTAATTTTTTTCAAAATTGGAAGCATTTAAGAATCTCTCTTTCACAATTTCTGCATCAGTAAACAGTTTCATGTGATTACCAATAATGTAACAAATTTCATAAAGTGTCTTTGTTACCGCTATGACATTACCACTGACAAAACACTTTTTTGCATTTGTAAAGGTTATTCAAAAAAGCCTATTTATCACCTCTTGAAAGAGATCTTCAAGGAAAAGTGTCATTGAATATTTCCAGTTTATTGATATTTCTTAAATACAAAACTTACATGGTAAATCAAACAATTATTGAAACATGCTTGTTTTTCACTACAAAATAGAAAACTTCCCAATCGTCTTGAAACAATCTATTTTCTTCGAATATTTTTCGCTTGCAAGATATGAAAGATAGTTAAAAATTAGTTTCTCTCATAAAATAGTTGCTAATGAGTATTATCATTAATCAGAAAAAAATGTCAACTTGCGCCCATACGACATCGACAGCAAAAAAGCAAAATTTATATATTTGATTTTCAACAAAGAATTTCCCTCCATATTTCCATAATTAAATGAATTTCTCAGAGCATTGTGCCATGCCCAGCCCATCTACAAAGGCCCGGGGGCCACATATTGCCTGCGGGCCGCAGGTTGAGTATCTTTGGGCTAGAGCATACACATTCCGGGAACTTAATTGCCACACCTTGTATATACTTGTATAAACCAAAGTTACATATTCTCAGAGCTAAAATCATTCCATTGCTGTCTGTTAGCATCTTATTACTCGATGAAAGACAATAAATAATATTCTGCCAATATAAGTACATTCTTTGTCAGTGTGTTTTCAGTTTATATTTCGAAACACGGTACAGAACATTAAATTTTCCCAAGTACTGCTACCAAGAAAGAAACTTGATCTACTTTTCACAGTTTTCTCACAACTGAAATGTCACAATTAGTAAATCTTCACCAAGTCGCCTAAAGACGGTGGTTAGTGATGCTGCCTGCTGTGTCGTAAGGCTTAAGGCGATATTGTACCATCTTCACAATTTTTTTTTATTTTTAATATTTGATATTTGGTTTTAATTGTATTTTATAAAGGTTAATATTTAATAATAATTCCATACAAATTTTTTTAATTTGTTGCAAAATGCTTGTAAAATTAAATTTTTTTAGCTTTTTTAAGCATTTTTTAAATCCCTAAGCTTTTTTAAATATGTCTCTTTTCTTTCAAAATTTTTTTCCAAGTACCTTATAATATACTACATAAAACTGTGTATGGGTTTTTTTCTGCTGTTGCCTTTTCATTTTTTATTAATTTTTTTATAGTTAAACTTCCAAAAATTTCCCAAAAAACATTAATTTGATTTTGAAATTTTTTAAAAAATTATTAAGCATGTTAGAGCTAATTCCATGCACAGTTTTACAAAACATACATTTCAGAACATGTATAAAAAATTTCAAACCCATACTTCAATTATCAAAAAAGCCTTAGGGTTTTGAATAACAGTATATGTACAAAAATTCAACATGGAGAAATATGAGTTTGAAGTTTTCATTCCATGAATAGCATGATATAATATTCATCGAATAGTCTGAAACTTTTATGAAATGTTAAATAGCTTATTTATAACTACTTACCATAAAAAATTGCGCAAATGTAGAACAATTAAACAGTATACTGCCATAATGAATATATAGAAAAAAACGAATGAAAGATCAATATTTCATAAAACTTTATCTTAATAATTATAAAAAAAAATAAATACACACACTTCAGAGCTAATTCCCTGCTCAGAGCTAATGCACAACATGTACAAAAGATATTTATGCCTTTATGTTTTATTTCCATGATTTTAAAAGCCTTCGAATGTTAAATATTGTACACGAATAAAATCAAAGTCACATAACAATTTATAGGTAAAATACATGAAAATTCTAAGAACTGTATACGTGCATTTGTTTAAATAAATATCTTAAAATATTTTAATAATAAAAGTGTTGAATCTGGCACACATGGGATATATATATATCACCAAAAACAAATATATAAAATTGGGAGAGTTTTTCTATTCTTGCGAACTAGATTTTTAATTATCTGAGTTACAAAATGAAATTTAGCTTTTGTGCTTTGGAAGAATCCGTTTTGAAGTTTTAATTTCATTCATAATAATATCGTAAAAAGCACGCGCAGCTTTTAAGTCTTGACCAAATCCATTTGATATTTAGTAAATAATTCATAAACTAGAATTTTTTCATGAATTGCACAATTCTTTCTTAAAATGATTTATTACTGCATATATAATGTTAATCTCATTGATGTGCATTAGAAAAATAATTCATTTTTATCAGGCTCTTTTCTAGCAGATAGTCTGAAATGTAGGCGGGGTAGTTGCTGTTTAGCATCAAACATTGCTCCATTACATAATGAAAAAATGCAGGTAAAGCTTTGGAGTTTTGCAGGCATATTTATAAAGATTCGGGGTATCAAATAAGCCAATAAAAGTTTTTTTGACAGTTTAATGTTTTTTAGGGTACCATATCGCCATAAGTTCAAATCTTGAAGAAAACATGGATGTTTGTGCATGCATAGTGCCTGTGTGGCAACATGCCTTCAAAAAAATTCGTTGAGTCAAAAATCCACTGGAGAACTTGATGGAAGGGAAGGTTAATGGGATTCCCATGACCACTTCGCACGGTGTTATCCCTTAAAATTGGGGTGGAATGGAGCCAAAGCGTACTGTCACCTAGAAGGTGCTCCAAGTTTAGGTTAATGACAGATGTAAGACTAGCTCCTTGCTACACCTCAAAACTCTCAGCAGGTCTTTGAATCACAATGTACGAAATACAGATTAGTTTATTCCCAGCGTGTTAGATCTTTTATCATTCTTGTTGTTTCGAAATATTTCGCCAGGATCTGTTAGCTCTTTCAAATGCATTTATAGCATTCAGAAATTTTTAACTTATATTTGCCAAATATAATATTTATTATTTATTTAACAGTCATTTTATTTTCTAGTCTTTAAATGTGAAATTAAATACGTGCATGTTAAACGCACATTACTATTCTTTGACATTTATATTGTATAACTTTAATAAATGTGTTTATTTTGTTGGGAATATGCAGAATGTGTGAAACCATAATGACATTAATTCAAAGCGTGTATATCGGGAATAAATATTCAAAAATGCAAATGACATTTTCTAAAAGCTCTGAATTCCATGATAAATAAATTCAATTCAATTATCGAAACTATTATTCTTGGAAACAATCTATTTAATATTTTATTTAGGATATGAAAAATCAATTTGCATCTCATTGGAGCCATTTTCATCTATGAATAATAACTATAATTATAATTAATTGTAAAAATGCCTCTTTTGAAAGCCTGATAATCTCAATTTCATTTAAGGTACTCGACTACATTCGGAGATATGATTTCAACAAAGAGCTTATAAGTTAATATTTTTGTTTCTATAATTAGTGTTATGTAAATAACAATATGCAGAAAAAAATTTTTTAATAATATACAAATTTACAATAAAACAATATTTAAATGCAATTTTTGGGGTATAATATATAATTTAGAAATGAATTTAGTCATATTTTAATACGTCAGAGCAAGTAAATTTTAACAAAATTACCGGTTATAATACTCCTATTTATAGAAATTCTAAGAATAATGTGATTTTTTCAAAAGTCCTAGCTGAAGCTTTGTAAGGAAGTCCTAGCTATGTATGGGCAGAATATTATTATTATGAAAGACTTTTCCCATAGAAGGAGAATGTTATCAAACTACGAAGTTTTTTCTTCGTTTTTCACCAAATAACGTGCCTTTAAATATTTTTTGAAAGTGTTTTTGAAAAAATTATATATATATATATATATATATTCTAATTCAAATATCAAAAACCCTTTCTTTTATACGCATTTAAAAATCACCGTTGCAATTGTAGTTAAATAATTAAATTTGATATACAGCAGAGAATATGAATTTATGATAATTAAATTTTTATCCGACATTTTCCTACTGAAAGGGGGAACAAATAATGGTGATTAGTCCTCTCGCGATAGCACGGGACTCGTTGTTGAGACATAATCCCTCATCCCACGCTTGTCCCGCGTTTTTCTCATGTCCTATGATGGCGCATGGTACGACAATGAAGAAATCAAGTATGTACGTTGATTTCAGTTTATCAGTTCACGTATGTTTGGTGCACGCTGCACTGAATACGTCCGCCCTCCTGCCATGTTTTAAAAGAGAACTAAAATGACGAAAACAACTGTTAAGAAAAGAAAACATACACTTTTAATGTAGAATGGCCACACCTACGCTACTGGAGGAGGGGACTGCAATACCTTTAAAACATTCGAAGTAGCCCCTAAACTTGAAAAGTCTGTTCCCCACCCCCTGTTTTAGTACTTTCCGTTTCCATTGATTAATAGATTTCTAGCGTTGGGGCTAGAATTATTCCTTTCTACAAACGTAAATAATTAGCTAAGACAGGCATCAGAAAATGATCGAA
Organism: Trichonephila clavata; assembly: GCA_019973975.1. NCBI lineage: Eukaryota > Metazoa > Arthropoda > Arachnida > Araneae > Nephilidae > Trichonephila > Trichonephila clavata. The sequence continues at coordinate 108,020 of BMAO01032810.1, forward strand.
ATGCATGTTCTAGTAAAGTGGTGGTGGTGGTGGGGGGGAAATTAAATGGTGGGAAGGTACACTTTCCAATTTTTCTCCAAGGCCTTTCAGTGTCTGTAAAAGAAGGAAATATTAAAAATAAACGAAAGAACACCGCAGACCCTCGGAGGTCCACGGACCTCATTTTGAGAACCGCTGATATAGATAGTAAGCATTGAAGTAAAAGGAGAAAAGATCACTTAAATGGCATGGGATTGCAAAGCTTAGTGCTACCAGCAGAAGGAAAGTGTTCGGAGATTACTATTATTATACACCATACAATAAATATAATCAAAATAAATAGGAAAACGCCCTTCCTGAGCCAATTCTGAAACAGACCACTTAATGAGTAAATCTTTCATTTAATGCTGTAAATTGTACATGATTTAGCAGCCACCATCATCAAGTGACCTT
>BMAO01032811.1:0-92161 GCA_019973975.1 Trichonephila clavata
GCTGTTGCCGTTCGGTTACGTATTGCTGGCCGACTTCGCCGTTAACCTCTTAAGCAGTCCAATTTGCAATAAATTACCAAAAAGCCCATTTTAACTGCGTAACTAAGCATAATGATGCTCGAACGTGCAGCTGGAAGATTGCATTTTAATCTCAGTTTAAATTTTACTCACCGCGGCCTAATTTTGTTTAAAACCTTAAATGTTTACTGTGGTATTCACCGTACTATGAAGAATATTTCACATATCTTAAATATTTTCTTCACCACCAAAACATGTTCATACCTCTTTTTCATACGATTGATAGGATTTCATGTGTGTGCATATTTATATGCACACACAATATGAAGAATAGTGTAACACTAAGTCTTATATTCCAATGGGGATAGAGATAATATCGACTTCTTTGGATTATCTATCCATTTTCCTTAGGCAACACATTGTACATTGCCTTGTAAATCCCTGTTCTTTATCCAATATTTTCAAGAATATATATTATTGCCTTCAGTGAAAAATTCTCACCTTCACCACTACCAAAATTCTGAATGAAGAATAGTTCAGTACCATGGACAAACTCTCTCTCTCTCTCTCTGCATCTCCTAAAGACACACTATACTAATAACCTTATTATAGGAATAAAAATGTCTGTGCAAATAAAATATAGAAAGAAAACATTTCGGTGCCTATACAGCGCACGGGCAAATCGGTTGTGGCTAACTTTCAGTAGCCCGTAAGGTGTACGGGCAAACCATTTAAAGGGTTAAAGTTAGAATTTCTATAATACTCCATCTCAGTTTAACTTGGCAGCGTTGAGAAAGGTATACAATGTACCTATCTACTTGAAAGATAGCTCTACTTTTATTGTTTTGAATTTAAATCCAAGAAAATAGATAGAAATTTGTAAATAAAATTGCATATGTTGTAGAAATTAGATTATTTTTACGTTAGAGAAATGTAATTATTTTTTAGACAAAGTTAATTAATACAGTCAATAGCGCAACGTTATGAAATTCCAGTTTGGCTGAAAACCGATTTTCGACGCCAACTTTTGTCATTGTTGTAACAATAAAATTATTACAACAATGCAGATATATCCAAGTTGGCGCCCAAAACTAGTTTAACGTTTTTAATTAATATCTTTTTAATTGATTGCTATATTGGAATATAAATGGTCAAAACATGCATTGTCATTCAAACTAAACGTGTACACAAAATTTCAGCTCAATGGGAGGAAGATATCAGCTTCAAAATTGAGTTGCAAGATTCCACCCGAACAAATTACATACATACATACATACATACATACATACATACATACATACATACATACATACATACATACATACATACATTGTAAGTTAAATAAAAGCTTTTAAAAAGGGATTGTGTTATCATACCTCGAATTCCAAGTATTCCCACTGACCTACCGTTTCAATTCAAACGAGTTCAATTTCCAGTTTTACTGTTGCTATTAACAAATCTAACAACTCAGGTAGCAGGAGTGCATTTGGAAAAGCAATATTTTCCCCATGGCCAACTATATGTAGCCTGATTGGTGTGTCCAATGCCCAAATCTTCACATATTTGCAACTGACGAAAGAACATATAATAAAGTATACAATTCCATCTTAGAATAATATTCTGTTTTTAGCTCTTTTAAAGAGGAGTTATGTATTAAACGTAGATACTTTCGACTTTTGAAAATATTAATAGTTAAAGTTATTGAATTTTTCTTGTTAATTATTATAATAAATTATGTTTTCAGTTTTTTTTAATTTAAGTTCAATTTTAGAATTTTTAAATTTTATTGGTTCCAGTCAAGCAATAAAAAAACTACCATATTATAAAATTTACTTTCTATTGATAATGATTACGACTTTGACAGTTATTTAAAGACATCAACGCGAGCGGAGCCGTGGGTAAAAGCTAGTTGTTAATAAACTTTTTGAGGTTCACACACTATCAGTTAAGTTAAGTATAAAAAATGAGCTACTTGAAACATTTAATTCTAAACAATTATTGAACAGTCAGTACTGTTGTGTGTTTTTTGAATTTGTAGTTTTTTTTTACCAAGTTACTATCTATATTATTATTACAAGCTTTTATTTAACTTACACTGTATGTATGTATGTATGTATGTATGTATGTATGTAATTTGTTCGGGTGGAATCTTGCAACTCAATTTTGAAGCTGATATCTTCACCACATTGAGCTGAAATTTTGTAAACACGTTTAGTTTGGATGACAATGCATGTTTTGACCATTTATATTCCGATATTGCAATTAATTAAAAAGATATTAATTAAAAACTTTAAACTAGTTTGAGGCGCCAACTTTGATATATCTGCATTGTTGTAATAATGTTATTTTTACAACAATGACAAAAGTTGGCGTCGAAAATCGGTTTTCAGCCAAACTAAAATTTCATAACGTTGCGCTATTGACTGTAATAATTATTTGTTTAAAAATAATTACGTTTCTACAACGTAAAAATAATCTAATTTTTACAACGTATGCAATTTTTTTTTTACAAATTTCTATCTATTTACTTGGATTTAAATCCAAAACAAAAAAAAGTATAAAGCTGTTTTTCAAGTAGATTGGTACATTAAATACCTTTCTCGACGCTGCCAAGTTAAACTGAGATGGAGTATTGTGGAAATTCTTTAAAAAATTTATCTAACTTTAATCTATGAAACTCAGACAACAAATAATTACAGAATCGAAAAGATCATTTTTTATATATCTTACCCATCAAAAAGGAATCCACTAGGAAAACAATAAGAGAAAAATATTAACCAGAAATGCAATGTATTTTCAATTAAAAAATAATTTTATATTAAAATGAATAAATTTTTTTTAAATGGCAATTTTTAAGCCTGCAAGTAATTTAAATATACCTCATTTTATCACCAGTAATCTAAACACACACTAAGACACATGTGTCCTTAAATTTAATTACAGATAGAATCTGTTAAATTTATTTGAGTTTTTTTTTTCTATTTGAAAAATTACGCCAATTTTGTTTCTTTAGATGAGTTAGGCACATTGTAAAACTAGTTCAAGGTTATTGATATCCATAAAATGTGCCAAAAGAGAATAATTTGCAAAATGACTTGAAATGTTTTAAAAATAAGGAGAGAAAAAAAAACGAATCTTCGAAGAAAAATTTCGTTAAATTTGGAGTTATTTTACGAAGAAAAGAGTAATATGTGCTTGGTTCCAGGAAAAAGTTTTTAAAACAGAGAAATTTCCAAAATAGAGGTTCGTTATACATGGAGGTCTGACTGTATAAAAATAATGCGATGGTTAATTATTTTTTAAAAATCAAGTTTCTAAAGACAACCTGAGCAATTAAAAAAATAGATTCTTACGTAGAAGATACTCGATGTCCAACAAAAAATTATCATTAGTTGATAAAACTTGCTTTTTTGATTACAATATGCGTTTTGAATTTTAAGCATTTTATTGATTAATACAAATCTTTAAATGCCTTTTGAAGTTTTTTAATAAATAACTAGATTTTTCTTCGAAGATGTTAGAGAAATATATCCCTTACCTTCAAAATATTTCAAATAAATAATAAATTTTCAAGAATTTTCAAAAAATAGTCAAAATTTTAATTAAACATTGAATAACTTCGTTATTTATGAAGATAATCTCACGAAACCTTTTTTTCGTATGTAGAACAATATTACCCAAGATCTGCACGAAGATTGAAAATATTGCTTAAAAATTACGGATTTAAAAAGATTTGTGTTTTTCGTCTAATACCCTTTTTTCGAGAACTGATTCAGCTAAACCAGGGATGGCGAACCAATGTTGAATGAGTTGAACAGGCTGAGAAGCCTGTCCGGCGATAACTAAAAAGTAACAAATAAATTAAAAGTAAAAAAACTTTTTTAAAAACAAGCTTTTATTTAAACGCGCTAAAAAGAATAAAATAAACTTTTCCCTTAAAACTTTTTTTACTATCAACTTATAACGTCATTACACAATTTATATGATATAAAAGCTTGTCGCGAGATTTACCTGTGTATATAAACAAGTAAAATAAATAACTTGACCTGACTGATTTTAATTTTTAAAAATTCAAACTAAGTAAATACGAGTACTTAAATATTGCGACAAGCCTTTATATCATATAAATTGTGTAATGACGTTATAAGTTGATAGTCAAAAAAGTTTTAAAGGAAAAGTTTATTTTATTCTTTTTAGCGCGTTTAAATAAAAGCTTGTTTTTAAAAAAGTTTTTTTACTTTTAATTTATTAAGATCAGCTCTCGAAGATGTTAACAATATTAAACTGTTTTAGGTGCGTATCAGTTTATTTTGAGCGATATTTTGATTTTATTATATTCATATAAAAATATTTGTTCTCAAACATGTTGACAAATGTACAACAATATCATACACCCAAATCGTGTATATTTGGAAAATTGCTTGTTGGTACACAAATTTCCAAAATTTAACATAGTTCCGATTCCTTACAATTGAAATAAGTTCCTTAAATTTGCTTTGTCAGTTTAGCATGATGCTGTAGGTCAATAATTACAGATTGGATTTCAGGTGGGTAACAAATAACATTTTGCAGAAAATTTTTGAAAAAGAAGTATGAAAGAATTAGTCATTGTTTATTATCTTAAAAATCATCAAACCAAGCACAGGAGGAATTCCGCAAAATGGATAATAAATTTTTAAGATAAATTTTCGGAACATATTAACTTTGGTAGATAATTTTTACATTAATGTGTGTGTGTGTGTGAAACGTGTTAATCTTTTTTTTTTTCTTCCAAAAATGGGTACCAAAAAATAAGGAAAATAGTTTGTATACAAAAGAAAATATTTGATCAGTTAGGGTAGAAAAAGTACAATAATCTCTCGCTATGGAAATTTTAAATTTAAATTATTTAAATGACTCATAGCATAGCTAAATCACAAAGGAATCTGCATTCGTGAGAAGCAAACACTCACTCAGCAGTTCACTGATTTCGTTCAGATATTTAAAAAAAAAAAAAAGACATGCTCCCTTTAATTCCAGAATCTCAAGAGCGTACTTCCTTTGGAAAATCAGAGCACACAGCAATAAAGGAGTATTTTCTACATTATAATTTTCTATTGAAATTCAATTAAATTTATTGGAAATACATTTTGGTGGTATTTTTTTTTGTCTGAGACAACCGCATTTCAATAAAACTGTACACAAATAAACATTAATTATTTTTTCAATTTTTAAAATTTTTCAACTAGTTTTCGCGTGTCACTATTGCAACTCAGCCGTGCCACACTGTGGTGTGCGTGCCGCGGATAGGCCACCCCTGCCCTTGACCTTAGCTCTGTTAAACTCTTTTGGAATACTCTCAAACGAGAGACATAGAAGTATCCAGTTACTTCAAATATAATATTAAAAACAACTAAAGCAAAAATAGAACAAATTTATCAAAGGCGAATGTTGTAAAAAAGTGGGTATCCTACCACTAAAAATTAATGCCATGATTAAGGATAAAGGATGCCCAACCAAATATGAATTTTTGGAAATAAAAAACATAATAATTAGATCTGTAGCTGTATATTTTTTTCAACAATCAGTATGTTATAAGCAGAGGATTTTTAAAAGGTGCCTAGTATTTTGGTCAATTTCTGCAAGATTTCACGATTAGAGTATTAATTTTCGAGCAAGCGTATAAGCGACCATGTATATAAATCTCTGAACGCAGTTATGTTTATTTTCTGAACAAGAACTAGATTCTTCTTAAACTTCTAGTTTAAATATGACAAACAAATATCATTTCGTCAATTTTGACTATTTAGAATTAGTAGACCTTTAAAAAAAATTTAATGTTTCTTTCCTCGCAAGAAATTATAATGTGCGAGTATTTATTTTTAATAGAGCTTTCTGAATTCTGCACAACTAATCTTTAAACAAGGATTTCCTGATAAGCAATAAGTTTTAAATGCGGCAAAAGTTTGTAAATTATCTTTTAAACCTGAAATTAGTTTTCGTTTAGCTAACAGTTATATGAGACCCCGGAATATATTTACTGAAAAAAATATTACTCCTCAAAGAAATAAATCTAAAAATAACAAGTGATTTATTAAAATAACAAATACGCTTAAAAGTTTTTGTTGGTTATTTATTAACGTGTTTCTTCGAAGAAACACGAGGACTAAGAGCGATATAATTTTGAATCGAATGACGAGGATGACACCTGAGCAGACACACCACACTCAAAACTATCACATCATACGGAACTGAAAATTTTAAACCTAAGCCGATTTAATGTGTATCTGCCTCTCCACACGGTAAATTTTTAGTGACACCTGAACTCAAATCTATATGAGTCGGCAGGAACAACTTTGAATTCCCAGATTGAGTTCGCAAACGTAGCTTCTAGGCCACTTAAAACTCTGTAATACCGAATTCTATTACAAGACCTCTGTTTCTAAAATGTAATAAAAAGAAATACATTGGTTTAAAATAAATTTTCAGCTCTTAAAAAAAAGCTAAAAATTGTTCTTCAGTTACGATAAAGAGCAGTATGATATAGAATGAATTTAAATTGGGCATCTAAGTTTTTGAGAAAGGCAGTTTTAAATATTTTAGCCCAAACCACAACGTTTTATTAATATGAGTTTTAGTATATACTGAGTTATTTAAGATTATATTTTCTGATAAACTCTTAGTTTTTTAATTCTTATTTTATTTGCATCAAAAATGTTTGGAGAAAAAATCATTTTTCTTGGAAAGTAGTAATAAAAAAATGGGCGAGAAGGCGAGAAGAAAAGGATATATTTATTTTAATAAATTATACATAAATTCGAATCTGAACCTAATTAATGTTTAATAATGAATTGAAAAGTATTGTTACGTATTTTGTATAAAATAATGTAAATAATTTGTATTTGGAAGTGCAATGCCTTTATATTACTCTATGCTATATTTTTTTCATGTTAAAATTGTAATAATCACACCCTTACGTTATAATGGCGATTCAATAGGAACTTGGCAAAATATTGGCGATAGAGCCAAGTTGGAATCATTTTTGGCGACCAATTTGGCTACTTTGGTGACCGATCTGTCGACATTCGCGACCATGTTGGCGAGTTTGGGACCCTCTGGATTCTTCTAGATATTAGTAGAGATATCCACTAATTTCACGATCTGTGGCGCGAGCGCATCTTTCCAGAAATTTCGGCCCCTGCTATAAATAGAGCGATACCCGCTGCAACAGTCAGTCTGGTTTTGACTAGCGATTAGTGAACTTGCCTTGATCGTGATTAGCTCGGCTGTGCTTGTGAATAAGCTTATACATATGTGTATTTTTAGATACTGGTAATTGTGTCTAAGTGTTGTTGAAGGTGTGAAATCCTTCTGATATTTATTCTGCGAATTTTGCTGTTGAATCCTGTGTTTTTTTTTTTTTTAAACATTTATAAACCCCGTGCACCAACGAACGTATAACACGGGGGTAAACAACACAGACAGAAGAAAGGATTACAACACAAGCATCCATGCCTTCTCCGGGATTCGAACCCAGTCCCTGCGGCACCGCAGTCAGCTTCACTGACCACTATACCGGATGGGCGGCGAATCCTGTGTTTCAGGGATTGATTTTCGACAATAAATTATCATCGCTGTTAAAGAACTTTCTTGTTGTTTACGACTGATTTTGCATAAAATCCTCGAACCCCGATCTACGTAACAGTATTATTCATTTCTACTTTAAATAAAGTGTGTCATTTCAAATTAACCATTTTAACAGCATCGGTGGCTAATATTTCTTTTTTTTTTTAAATGTTATTTTCGGTTGCCCACACAACAAATTGTAATGTGTTTCTCTTTAATCTAAAAAATTACTCCCATACTTTACACTTGAATTTGGTTAATTAGAAGTCAATGTACGAAAAAAAAGCTAAATAGGCAATGACAAATTTTAAAAAATGCAATAATTTCATTTTTAAAGAATATTTTACAATTGGAATATTTTGATGCGATGTATTTTATTAGTTCTTTTATTTTTAATTTGAACATTGAGTAATTGTCGTTTTGGTGCAGAACTAATAACGTAACTTATTCTTCCTCAAAAGAAGTGATAAATAATTTGAAAAATACTCTCAAATTTAATTTCTACTCCATTCTGATAGAGACGCTTTTTAAAGATTATTCTTAATGTCCTTGTTTACTGCACACATTCTTATCAGTTACATTTTTCAAAAATTCTCACGAATTAAACAAAAAATGAGTCACAAGCTACGGTGTCATGGTTAATTTGCCATTTCCATGCAGCCGAGTTGTTACTGTACCGAATTGTCGGGTAATGGAATCGTTTGCGTGAATAACTTGTTTATCTAAATTCTCATCATACGCGTACTTGAAAAACATTTCGTCCTTTCCTTACATAGTGCGAATAAATAAATAAAAAAAAAAAGGATTGCGTGTGAAAAATGAAAAACATATTACGTGACAAAAGAAAGAACAGAATAAAATTCTGTTTTTTTGTGTGTCCGTGTAGGAATTTTTTTTTTAAATTTCTTCTTCTGTATCCTAGTGTTATCTTTATTCATTAATTTCAGTTTTCTTACATATTCTTTACAGAATACTTCCTACTTCCTTGAAGGTCATATTTACGCATTTCAGATTTTTCATCATTTTTGAAAAATATTCTTAAAATTTTCATTGTCCATTGCTTATCTCCAGTAAAAATTTTAAAACTTTTTAACTGAAATTGATAATGATATCTGTGAAACTTAAGCGGTGAATAAAATCTGAAATGATAACTAAGAATATTTTGTTATTTTACTTTGGAAAATATCCTTAAAGAGGAGAAATAACAGATACAGGGGTAAAAAGGGAAATAAAAAGATGTATTAAATCAAAGTTTGATATCCGGTATTTTGTAATTCTGAATTTCATACATTAAATTTTTTTGACACATTAGAATTTTTTTTTCAACCTCAATTTTCCTTTTTCTTATTTCTGAAAACACACTCATCTTTTAATTTTTTTCTTTTAAATAAATAATCTGTTTACTAATTTTGGTTGAATCAGAGTAATTGCAACACTCTTCACGAAAATGATTTTGTGACTTTTCGTAATTAATTTTAAAAGCATAAAAATAGTATCTGCTTAAAGCCTGATAATCTGGCTGTAAAAATATGGCATTTCTTTTAGTCTTTAGAGCAAAAGCTTGCAATATTAAATATTGCATGAAGCAAAAACTTCTCAAATATCTATTACAAGCAATTGTCTAGAAAAGGATGAAAAAATGGGCAAAATTTAAACTTTAAAAATGTAACATTTGTAAAAATATCCTCTAGTTTCGCTTTCAATTAACTAAAAAAATTCTTTCAGTATAATTTAGGATATAGTTGAAGTTGTAATATGTTCATCATATATTTGAATCTCTTCCGATTTGCTTTGTTTACTTAAATTCAAATCGGTCTAAAATTATTTTTTGATTACTTCTTTTATAAATCATATCTAAGAAAGAAATGTTTTAAAAATATATATAAAAAATGCGATTTAAAAAAAACGACAAGCAAAAGTAAATTAAGAGAGAGTTTCCCTCTAAATCTTCCCAAAATAATGCTTTTTCGCTTCTTACTGCTTTTGCAACATGCTTTTATGTATTTTTAAAAAAATACGTATTGGCTCTTTAAAGAAAAGCAAAAAAATATATTTTTTGAAAAATAAAAGATATTTAAAAAAAGGAATTAAAATTATTGTCATTAATTAACCTTTAATCCTCTTTTCTGGCATTCGAAGATCGAATAAGCTAATAGTCAATTAAAAAAAAGGTAACTAGGTAATTTTTCTCAATTACTAGAGTTTCCGCTTTATTCGTTTTCTATCCAAACTATTTTTAGTTGAGTGATGACAGGATAAATAAGACAAACTACTAAGATTATCAGAGGCATTATAAATTTTAAAAACATACACATTTTGTGAATGTAATTCATAATGTAAAGAAACAATTAGAAAAATAGAAATATGTTTTCAACTTTCAGCTTATCCAAAAATGCTTTTTCGAACTAATATTATTTTTGTAGGTGATGAGGGAATGAAAAAATTTACATTTTGGAATGATAATCACAGCATACAATGTGAAATGTACGTATATAAATATAAAGTGGTTGTAGTACCTCTCAATATATTTCTTGAATACTTTTTTTTCTTCTTTTTTTTTAAATGTTGCCTTTATTTAGTCTTTATCGAGTTCATCTTGATTAAAGTTTTATGGCAGGTATTTTATGGTTCCAAAATTTGGTTGTTATTTTTACAAACTTGTAAATGATTGTTATGGAAATGTATACTTATTAGAGTGTGAGAGAAGTTATACTTGTACATTTATTTTTATGAAGATTTTAGAAATGCATATCACCACTCTTCACAGATGTTTTTCAAAATGAAGATAATCTACTATTTTAAATAATTATATGTTTAAGGTATTGTTATTATTTTTATTGATGATTATCTCATTAATGTGGAGAAATTAATTGATGAAATTAGAAAATTTGGAAATAATAAGATGATTATCTATATTTGAATTATTTCTACAAGTAGGCTAATTCGTTTTATAGATTTAGTGCTGTAATTCTCAACTTTGTTTTCGTTCTGAATTAAAGTTATCGTTATGATTCCTTCATTTTCAAATTCAAAACAAAATTTTCATGACTGCATTCTGCTTATACTTTTAGGTTTCAACACTTTGAACTCACTTAAAATGTTTTAAAAATTCTGAACCTATTTATATACACAATTACTTCATTTCAAAACCTCTAGAAGAATCATCTGTTTCCTTGTCGGTTTTCTGAATTGTAACTGAGCGGACGTCTGAATCCATTAGAATCTTCTTTACTTAATTCATTTGGGTGTCATTAACTTTAATTTTTGTCGGAGAGCTGATGTAAACTCAAGGACATTGCCTTTCTGTGTTCAACTTTCTTTACGTAGCAAAAAAAAGAAAGCAGCTTCTATTCATTCGACACGAAACTAGCCATAGCGTGCCTTTACATTCGTTCTCTGGCTTAGTGTTCGAGAATACGAACTGGTGTCTCAAAGCGGAAATTGCCAATTTAAATTCTTTTTAGAATAGTTTAAAAATAGCAGACAGTATTCTACGTATAAGATTTTTATTATCGCCGAAACTGATGAATTGCTACATTGATTGAATGAGTCATCAATAATCGAACATTCCACGCCATACAAATTAGCTGTAATTGATTATTATTGAGTTTTTATTGCAAAACTGACTTAAAGTGTACCTTTGAAAGGTATTCAGAATATGCAGAATATCTTCATTAGGAATTCTTGTTATTGATGAAAGTAAATACTCTTTTTGTTGGGTTTAAATTAAGTTTATATCTGACACTAGTTAAATTATGCGTCCTAGCCACGTTTAGCAAAATAATCAAACTGAAAAATTATTCGTTCTGACTTTAATGTATTAATCGAGAAATGATAAAGTATTTTTAATGTTAATGTAAAAACATTATGAGTAAATATTATGTGATAGCGTATAAGCATACACACATAAAATTCTTTTCAAAGTATATACATTTCTATCTCAATTTGAGATCAATTGATTTTCTTTTAGATAATATATTACAACGGAAACCATTTTGGTCAAATATTAAACATTCATGATTTATATGAAATTAAAAAAAAATGATTTTAAAAATAATAATATGCCATCTATAATTCGAACCTTTCCAACTAATCGTACATGAAAATTTTATAAAAATGGGACGATAATATTCTACCAAATGTGTGTGCTTTGAGATTTGCAGAAATTGATCAATTTGAAATGTGCAATGTACACAAGCATTTTTCCTACCTAAAGTTCTTATACAGTTCCTTTTTTCATTAAATTGTAGAAATGTGGCCGTATTTTAAACACACAAGCAAACAAACTTGAGATCATCAAAATAAGAAGACAAAAAAAAGGGGAAATTCAAGTTAAATAGAAGACAATTGATCATATTAAATCTTATTTTCATCATAAATAAAATAAAGTTTACGAAACAGAGTAACTAAAACGATTAATGAGTTAGTGGTTACAAAATATTCCTTTAAATTGGTTTATTTCGGTTTGTAGTTAATTGCAATTATTTTTTTTCTAACTATAAAATATGCTACTATAAAATGTATTTAAAATAGTTTAATTTGTATTTATTTTACACTCATGTCCATAAATTAAGGAGAATGCAAGTTCAGGCAAAAAAAAAAAAAAAAAGAGTCAGAAGAAAAACAAATGTGACATTTGTAAAGCCTTTTTATTAAACAAAAGGAAAATAGCAAAAAAGATGTTTTATGTTTGATATTATTAATAAAAATTACAATTTTAGCTTCCTGGAGAAAATTAAAAAAGAAAACATATTTACAAAAACCAATACTACATGCTTGGTATGATGGTTAATACATAGTATGTCTCCCAGATGATGCAATACAGTCCATACAACGCCTAGGCGTGCTGAGTATCAAATTATCGACCAGATTTTGAGGAATGTTACACCACTCAATCAAGCAATGTTCATTGAAGTTCCGGAAGACATGTAGGAGGTGGTTGACGGACTGCAACTCGTCGGCTAAGCATATCCTACACATGCTCAACTGGATTCAAGTCCAGGGAGAATGCTGACCAGTCCATACGGGGGATATACTCCGATTGAAAGTATTCGTTTGCGATGTTTGCACGGTGAGGATGGGCGTTGTTATACATAGACACAAATTCTGCGCCCATGGGGCCCCGAAACAAACGTACATGTTGTTCCAGAATGACGTCCCGATAGATTTGGCCTTTCATGGTTCCAATTTAATGTCTGGCGAGAATCAGACTGCAAACTAAACCTGGACTCGTCGGAAAACATCACACAAGCACACAGTTGCGGTGTCCACAATGTATGCTCTCTACTCCAGGCTAACAACAGGTGACCGCGAGTTGCAGTAAGTGGAATACATCTGACAGGTCTACGGGCATATAGACTAATTTTCCCTAAGCGTCTGTACACAGTCTGCCTTGAAACTGTCGTACCAGTGGCTGAAGAGAGCTGACGAGACAGATCTGATGCTGTGCTCCGTCTATTTCTTTCGGCAGTAACTGCCAAATACCGGCCCTAATTCGGCTTTGTAACTCGGGGGGGGGGGGTGACCTGTGCTGTAACGTCTACTCCCATTACCATCATCTTGCAATCATTGCCAAAGCTTGGAGATGACACTCTGGGCGATTCCTCGTATACTTCTAGCTGGGTATAGTTACATTCCAGACGGCCGATAATTCTACCACGTAGAAAAACATCAAAATGCGTCCTTTGTGTCATAACTGTGTGGTTATTGCACTAAAAGGCTTATAAAATGCTTGCGAAAAATTTTACTTCTTTGCCTGTATTCCTTATATTTCCCCTCTTACACTCTCGTCATTGTGACATACTATTGGTAACATCTGATGGATTTCTGCTATTTGCATATGATTCTTGAAGATGTGTAGTCATTTTACGGGTGATATATTTATATTAGAGTTCGACTTCCACGTGACTCTGAATTATCTTTAATTTATAAACACAAGTGTAATTTCGAATTTGCATTCCTACCCATTTTTAGATTTAACGTACACCATAGCTTACAAATTAAGAAAAAAAAATATAATAACATTTCTAATAAATTATTTCTATTTATTGTATAATAAGATTATAGGGAGAGCGAAAATTATCGATTTTTTCTTCATCTAAAAATTTTTTTCAGACAATCCAAAGTACATGACATAGTATGCTATATATTTTGCTCAATAAAACGTGATATAATATTTAAAAATCTCTTATAGATATTTAGATTCCATAATTTGAAACTTCAATAATATAGCTTGATTTATTATGATATATAGAAAATTATAATATGTAATATAAACTAAACTAAACTCAGTGGCTTGAGTGAATATTAACGTCGCACTGTTCAGCTACACGAGGGCTTTTGGCGACGGACCGCGTAATTTTGAACCATGGTCAAGAGACGCGGACGACACCTGAGCTGGCACCCCCTCTCCTAACTACCACACTAACGGGAGGACGTTTGAGCTCTCGACAGATTGAACGTGCATCGCTCCCCTGCACGGCGGATCTTCAGTGGTACTGGGCTCGAACTCATAACACGCTAGCCATGATCCGATACTTTGACCACCTGGCTACCGCGGCCACTTAAACTCAGTGGCACAACAGCCCATGAGGGCCAATGCCTTCTGTGCCCATCTCAGTTTTTGCAACCTCAGGCATTGAGGTGCATGAGCAGATGTTCTTGTCATGTGGTCAGTCTGACGCGAAACGTGCAGTGCTTAGTTCCTAAGCAAGCTCGGTACTCATTTATAGACCCACTGAAAAGATGAAGGGCTGAGTCGACCTTGCGCAGCCCGGGATTTGAACCCCACACCTGTGGCGTGGAAGCGCGATTCGCTACCATTCAGCCACTGGGTTTCTAATCCGTAATATACATTCTTTTTTAAAGTAAATCCTTATTTTAAAGCATTGTCTCATAAAGAGAGGAACTGAGAGTTACATGAACGTCACACAATAAAGCAACACGAGGGCTTTTGGTGACGGTCCTTGTTTTTTTGAACCTCAATCAAGTGACGAGGATAACACCTGAGCTGGCACCCCCTCTCCAAACTACCACACCACTCTTCGAGGTCACATTAAGGAAAAGAAGGTATGGTTTGTCCTTTATATACTTAATATGAATGATTCTGAAGTTGTCAGATCTGAAGTAGATCGAGATAGGCTAAAAAATTAAATTGATAAAAATGTTTCTTAAAATTTAAACATACAGTAAACACACTTAACCATATTGCTTTAAATATTGAAAGTCCTTTTTATTTTCATATTATATCCTCTGATCTTTCATTTTTTTACTGATTTCCTTTTCGTTGCTGTCTGAATTTTTCGTGATTGTAATTGTCAAGTAGTCACGGTCGCGACATTTGTTGATAACAATTTCAAAACTGAGCTGCAGTTCCTAACTTTAATAAAGAAATGTGTAAGAATCTGTGTGTTTTCTCGTGTTCGTGTGGAAAAAATGGGGTGTTTTAATCATCTCCTGTAGTATGGAACGAAAGTTAAGACAACGGGTTATCAACTTTTGTGTCGTCCTCGTCACTTGACCGTAGTTGAAGATTATAACGTCCATTGACAATAGCCCTCCTCTCATTTCCAGTACAGCGTTAATGCAATCTCATTTCAGGATTTCTCATAAGAATAAGTAAAAACAAAAATGTCCTTTAGGGACCGGTTCTTTTCGGTTTATTTTTATTTAAACATAATTTTATTTCTAACAATTCTATAAACTTTTTAGCTATAGTTTATTCTAGAAAGGCTACTTTATTAAAAAAAAGTGTAAAAGGCAAAAAATGGTATTTTGTACCAAAAATATAATAAAAATAGGTGTGTGTGTACCACATATTCTTTTCGAAAAATAACAACAAAAAATAACTAATAACATTTTAAGCAAAACATTTATTAAAAAAACAATTACAAAACAAATGCGAATACACAATGTAGAATAGATTAAATGACTTCAGTTATTGATGGATTATTCCTTTTTCCTTCTTTTTCATTAGATTTTTGTGATATGTTACTACTTGAAATTTTTTTTTTTTAAATATATATATTTTTTATGCGAGATTCTAAGCTAGCCATAAAATCGTAACTAGAAAAAGTTGCATTGCAGTAAATAAAATAAACTGAGGAAATTCTAGTTTCTTTCTGTCGTATACTTTCCATTCATTTCTTTTGTTTGGAACATTTATGTTAGGTATGTTGTAACATTATCATTACCTATATAGAAAAGACGAATAAAAAATGATACCTAGATAGCGCGTATGACGATGAGATTGATAGCCGCATTCTTAGATGAACATATAAAACTGAAAAAAAAAAAAAAAGGTATTGTTTTCATTCTTCATTAACCGCCACGTTTATGGCTTTCCCGCGAATAAAAACATGTTTCGATTTGGAATTGTAAAAAAAAATTTACGGTATATGTGCTGAAGCAATACAAAACATCTATTTATCGAATTTAGATAGACGAAGAACAGCAATCAATATATACATAAACTCTGTTCGTAAGAGAGTTATCAACTATATTTTGTGTTCTTTAGGCTTAAAATAGTCGATAGTTTAAAGATAAGTTAAAACGAAATATGCATATTTAAACCTAAAATATTAAAATTGCTGTACTATTTTGAAAATTTCAGATGCCTGCAATAAAATCATTAACACGCTTTTATATTTTTATTTCTTTAACGAAATGGGAAAACATGCATTTAATATGATTCTGTAACGTAAGAATTTTCCCCTCAATTTTAATAGTTTGAAATATTACCACAACTAAATTGTCATGCAAAAGCTAAGCAATATGCATATTTTCGTGGATTTTTCAAAAACTACTGAACAAATGAAATTCGGTATCAAAATTCTTAAAAGTATTTCTAAAAAGATGATTGTAAAAATTGATGACGCTTGCTCATGAAAACGTAATGATTCAAAAATGATGTAGCAAGATGCTGCTTGTGAAGGTTTTTATATAGGGTATGGGTTGCCTCTGACAATTATTAAGATATCACAACAAACTCTCGTGCTGTTTTCAAGGCTGTTTGTGAGATTTTCAGAGTATAAATTCCACTTTCCTCCATCAAGGCATTTCTTAGCTCTGTGAGTCAACCGGTGAGCTACAGTAATATATTTGAATTGTTCTGGGAAGAACATCTCAGAAATGCTCTTTGGGATTCAATTCTGGAGATCTGGCTGACCCATCCTCTGAATATTCAGTCTTGGAGCATTCGTCAACCAAGAAAGCAGTAAGTGAGCGAACACTATCATCCAATTAACTGGGTACCAATTGTTTCCCTGAAATGCCTCACGCAGGGTTCTTAGATCAGATCCATATAAAGCAGTCGAGGTGACCTCTTGAAAGATGTGCAACTTTTTGAGCTCCTATCCTATGTAACATCCTCATCTCCGTAGTAATTCGCTTCCATGATGTTGGGTTTTGATTTTAATTTATGTTGCGCTGTGAATGGACCTCGTAATTTTGAACCACTCTCAAGTGACGAAGAACTGCTCTTGAGCTGCACTTCCCTCTCCAAACATCTACATTATGCTAACTGGAGAACTTTGTGCCTCGATAGGTTTAAAGTGCATCAGACTCTTTACACCATGGGTTCTCAGTGATGCTAAGTTTCGATCCCGCGACTCGTCAACGCCAGCCACGAGCTCGCGACCATGATCCCTTAGCTACCACACCACTTCATGATGTTGGTGATATGGTTTTGAATTTATAGTACTCTCCATAAGCGAATATTTCGTGAATTAGCTCAAACTGAATGAATCAATGAAGAAAACACAGGTACACTGCTCACGCGTCCAAGTATTATGTAGTTTGTACCATGTTAGGTGGGCTCTCATTTGACCTGTAATAATAGAGATGCCGTCTACTAGTCTCCTGGCTTAAAGTCTTATCTCATTCAGTCTTCGATAAACAATATACTTTGAAACTAAGGTTCTATGAACAGCGGAGAACTTATTTGCGAGTCGAGTAGCTTTCATCTTGTCTTGGAGTTAAAGCCAAGTAACAGTCATCCTGGTTTGCGGTGGCTCTTGGGTGTCCTGTAACTAATCTTCTGGATATTGTTCTGCAGTCCGAAACTGATTCTATTTTCTGGAAATCATATTTCAGGACAAATTAAGCCATCTCGCTTTCGATTGATCGGCTACCAATCTCCCAACTGCTTTCCTTTGCAATCCATCATTCAGATGTCATTTTTGAGCTATTGTTTGCATAAGTCTCAAAAATGATGTCTTTAAAAAAGAGGATATGTAAGATTACATAGAGTAGTGTTTGAAGTACCTGTTTGTTAACGTTCTTAATTTGAATAAAATAAACAAGAGAAATAGTGTTTGATTAGATAATTGTGGAAAGCAACTCTTCTTTGTTTTATGTTTGCCAATTTTTATTTTAAAAAAAATTTAGTAGTTTTTGAAAAAAACCGCGAAAATTTGTTCCTGAATTTTTGTACTCAAATGTATGTGATATTTTTGCTTGTGTATTAAATAAATATTTACAGAAAGAATTAAATTTTACTCACCTATTATTTGGTCAACTATTTTTCATAATACAATTTGAAAACGGCAATGAAATCAAACTTTTATTCATTGCTTCATTTTTCGAATTCTTAAAAAATGATTGCACAATTTCTGGATTTACAAGTTTTAATCAAATTGTCAATGCCATTCGATTTTTAAAATTGAAATGAATTCTGTGATTCTGAATTTAATAATTAGAATTTTATTTCTGTCACATGTGTTTTATTTAAAATAAAAATGTCTTAAATTAAATTAAAGGCTGTGATTCTGAGCTTAATTCAGAATTTAATTTCTGATACATCTCTCTCTGTTATTTATTTATTATCTTTGAAAAGGATGTTGCTAAAACGAAAACAGGAATACTTTCGTTGATACATTTTTCCTTGCTACGTAATTTTTTTTTTTTTAAATAAAGGTTTTGCTATTATAGGTCTTGGATTGTTTTGTATGACACTAACTATTTATTATACCAACCTTGATCTCGATTTTAGGAAGAAAAAAAAAACATTGCGTGTTCCAACTGCTCTGGATCATTGCAAACGATAAAAGTTGCTGGCAACAATGGAAGTGAGAAGGGGGAAGTTTAGTTACAGTTTTATGTAGGACATGGCCAGATAAGCATTCGTAAAACTTTTCGTGCGACCAAAATAAAAAATATTCAAGATCAGCGAAACACAGGAAATGGAACTAAATACAAACATTTTATTTTTGAGAAATTAAATAAATTGTCCGTAAGGTGTTAAATTCCCCCCCCCCCCCAAACGATTTAAACAAATGAAATTGAGAAAACGAAGAAAATCGATAAAGTTTGTAAAAGTCGAATTTTCATTTTTATTATTTAGTGCTTTATTTAAATATTTCATCAAGAGCTTCATGAAAATTCAATGTCGTGTGAAAGGTTTCATTTATGATTTTAAAACTTGAATAATAAATACGTTTTTTCAAATATCGCTTTGGGAAAAATAAGAAAATAATTTTTTTTTCATGCGTTTTTAAATTGCGATTCAAATGTCATGATTTAATGTTAGAAAAAACGGAAACTATTTAAAACTCTCTACAATTAGATAATTTTTTGCAATTTTTTTAGAACTTTGTTTTAGCAATTTCAACCAAATGCTTGCGTTTCATTTCGGGAAGATGATTCCAATTCTATCATCATGCATGTTCTTATACTTAAGATTTTCCTTTAATTGAGAAAATGGAAATAAAATAATTATTAAGAAGATGATTATTAAAGAAGAATTATAACAATATAAATTCTATAATGAGTATTTAGTATATATATAACATAGCTGTGTAGACTTTTTCTTTCAAGTTCAAATCAAAGCTAACTGTTGACACCTTTTTAAAATTATTACAGGAACCACACATATGTTTTTATTTAGATCAAAGCTTACATGTGATGCAATTATTAATTCAATGCAGCACTATTTTCTAAACCTACTCTATTTAATTACTGATGGTTAATTTCAAAATTATAAAACTATTCTAAATTTGTTTTGTTATTATCTGCCATTAAAACTGATAATTTTTTAATCAAATTTACGAGAAATGGTTTAATTTAAATAATAAGCCTCCTCTTTGGAAAATCAGAAAATTTTACTTATTGGTTTTTAGTAATCAATATTTTATTTTATTTTATTTCATTTATGACAAATAATGAGCTTGGAGAAATATAGAATTTGTTGGAATTGGTTTGGGCACATAGTTTCTTAATTTTGATACCGAATTATTCAACTCCTTTTTCCTAAAAATGAAATTAGTCATATTTCTGCCTATATCATTACATCTGTAGTTGAAATAAATGTATCCTGCTTTTTCTCTCTCTTTTTTTCGTGAAACAGGTTTGAATCTTTCCGTTAAAACTTTAAAATGTAAAACGGAAAATTTTGAAAACTTTGTTTCAAGGAAAAGTCGATCACTTTTAATCAGACATACAAGACAATGTAAAACGATTATTTTCAAACTGAAATTACCTTTTTGTAGTAAAGTGACGATTAATATTAAAATGATTAAAGTTATGGGTTTCATATCCTCATTATTTGTTTGTTTTGAAAATTTTCGAATTTCAATATGGAACAGATATGCCGAGCTACATAGTATCTGCATATTTTTTAGTAAATTGTTATGTGAACGAATTATAATACTCTGTTTTCGTAATATTAAATTTTATGTGGAACAGGAACATATTGCATCCCCATTTTTTCAACACTAACCTTTTAATTAGATTAGTAGTGATTGCATTAACGTGTATATACTTCTCTAATGATAGGAGAGATGAGGGGGAGGGGGGAGGTTTACATTCTAAAAAACATGTAGATTAAAGCGCAAAGGGGCAAAGATAAAAAAAATTGTTGGTCTATTGGAGGGTGGGAGTGGGGTTTAATCTCCAAGCTCCC
This sequence comes from Trichonephila clavata, assembly GCA_019973975.1. Taxonomy (NCBI): domain Eukaryota; kingdom Metazoa; phylum Arthropoda; class Arachnida; order Araneae; family Nephilidae; genus Trichonephila; species Trichonephila clavata. The sequence continues at coordinate 20,522 of BMAO01032811.1, forward strand.
TTGTGTACGCCACTGAATGATTGTAAATTACAAATATAAACACTGAGACTCTTTTAACATGTAATAACTATTATTGATAAGGCAGACAATTCTAAACGATATATATCTAAGAATATGAGAATATATTTGATTTAATAATTAGAAAAGAACGTTACGTATATCTATATTAAAGTTTTATTAATCAATGCTCATGAATCTGTTAATGCAGTTCTCAAATTTTTGCAATTAAAGATGCATGAGTATAAAAAATTATGGACGAACAAGAGTATTTCAAATTATTTTAACGTTTAAAATTTAAAATTGTTAATTTAAAGACTTCATGAAGCATGAATATTATATATGTTTCCGTGATACGATACATTTTGTCTTCCATTGCTTTATTGTTAAATGTGTAATTATTTATTAAATAATAGTGTATCGTGATATTTAATTTAAAATTCATACAGTTGTATGTAGGTGGTTTGGCAACAGCTTTACAGTAGAAAAAACTATTTATTTATTTATTTCAAAATTTTACGAATTCTGATTATTTATAGAACTTGTTAGATGTTATTAATGCTTCTTTTAACTGTATTTTTAAAATGCTTTTTACATGGGTAGAAGTTCAAGACTTCTTCAAAAGGTTAGTTTATTAGTAGCAATTTAAGAAGTAATATTCACTTAAAGTTAGGGAAATGTATTATTTTAATATGAAATTTGTAAAGCAAAATGATTATTTTAGAATAATACAAAATGTTTAAAAGTGTTTTATAATAAGTGTTTTGATAAAAAATTTTAATCATCAACTTTTTAAAATTATTTTGTAACATTGTTATCTTTATAGATTATGCAAAGTATGCTCTCAAAAGGGGGAAAAGTAAATAAACAAAAAACTTTTGTACGAAAAATTAGAAAATATAATACTTATGAAAATTAGAACGTTTATTATAGTGCAGTTATAAATAATTTAAGCCGTAAAATGTTATATAATAATAAATCTTATCATAAATGTAATTAAACATATTATTTTTTAAACATTAATAAAATATAATTTAATATATTAATTAAAAAGTATATATAATATGAGAGTAGAATACGTTAGTGATGGGAAAAAGCGTATTCTTTTTTTTAAAAAAAAGAATACAAATCCTATTTATTAATTTGCTACAATTTTTTTTTTTTTTGTTCACTTTGTTTTTACTTTCGTTTTCCCTCAGTTAAAAAAAAAATATTTACGCATCATTGATAATCATACTGAAAAAAAATTCAAAAAAAGAAAACAGAAAGTAAAAAATAATCAGTTGCTATAGTAATCTCTATGATTTCACATTATCTAAACAGACCTTGGTTCAGGAATTGATCAGTATGCCAACTTTACGAACGGCGATAGTAGTACTGTAAATATTGGTAAACAGCGCGTATTTCGAATTTGGAAAAAAGTGAAAAAAAAAAGTTTTAATGAAACATGGCTTTATAAGGGGAAAACAATCTTTGCAGGGCAATAAATTGAAGAAATACTACTAAGTAATAATTTGCTTAAAAGAATTAAGTTTTCCTTTTTAGAATTTTGTTTTTTCTAATTCGCTGAGCGTCAAATGGCTGCTGAATCGAAATATATTTTTAAATTTATAGCGACATAAAGTTTAAGACATATTATCCCTCAGTGTGGTGAGAATGTTTAAAGACAAATGACTTCATAATTTTTTAAAAAAACCGTAGTGGAAAAATATGCACCAAATATTTCATTATTTACGTTTGAAAAGTGGAGAGCATGCGCTCTCTTATCAAGAATTACTGCTCCCTACATTTATCTCAACAACTACATTTTGTTTTGTTTCGCAGTATTGTATGGCTTCAATAGATGGCGTTAGTGAAAGTGATGGTTTCAGCCCTCTACAACAGATTCTATGCATTTCAGAAATAGCTGCAGGTGTAATCGTGATTCTTCTGCCTAAGGTGTGCGTACGTCACGAAGTTTTTACATTCTTTAGCCTTGACACGTCACTCCAGTGCTTCTTTCTGCCCGCGGCAAAGAAAATTTTTTCTCGGTCGAGTACATCCACAATCAGGAGTAAATGATTTTCTAGCTAAGATTCTCAGATTATAGGTTTTAACTTTTTTTCATACGGGAAAACACAAACGATGGACGATTGGACTACATAAACATCAAACTGTGTTAATATCAAGGTGAGTTTGAATTTTTTGTTATTATGAACGCCTACGAAAATAAATTATCTCTAAAATATACACATTCTATATCTTGTAAACAAGCATTGAAAAAGGTAGTGACGTAATAATTTCAACGCCATTTTGAGTTAATTTATTACACCTACACATTTTATAATCTGAAATTTTTATATACCTTGTAAATTTTCGATTTTTAAATAGCTAAAATTTCCTATTTGTATGAAATATTATTTATCCGATCTTAAATTTGACATGTCATTCGCATCATTTTTGTGTAGTTCTTTTAATTAATATTCATTTCTTTTCCTTATTAATTTAATAAAATGTTTGCTCTAATTTCAGTTGTATTATGTCTTTTAGAATGGAGGGATTGAAAAAAAAATTCTGAGATTTGAATTTGAAGCTACATAAATCTGATCCATCAATTTCATTTTATGTTTACAAAATATATGTTCAAATTTTTGTTTCTTGTATGAACTATTGAAAGTATGAAAATATTGCTTGTTGATTCCCATGTGTTTTAATCATCTTAGTCAGAAAAAGCCTTCATCAGATATAAACTCTAAATTCATGTAATAAAATTTTTTTTATATGTATTGTCTTTCAGTGAACATGTACACTTCTCATTGAATTTTAATAATACTCGTTTGATAATTTCATTCAACTCGTGTCTTAGATTTAATTATAAATACCTTTTTATTGATAATATACAAGTTCATTATGAAGCTATATTTTCTCTTGTTGAATTAATAGTTCACAATTTGTTAACTGATTAGTTATCAGTTTCACAACATCATAACTAATTGAGGATACCTGGGCGTTATTTATATGGATCTTTTAAGTTTTAGATGAAAGCTTGATTTGTATTGCAATAAAATATTGCTAATTTAGATTATGTTAAAAGTAATTTTTTTGCCATAAATTTTTAAGATGCTATTATGCCATGGTATAATAAAATACTTTAATAAATTTGGAAATTAATCTTTTGGGGAAGAATTGGCTTATTCTGATCTTGTTTTTTTTTAGATCTAATTTGGGTACTACGAGAATGAAATAAAATCTGAATGTATTATTTATGGCTCGAATATAATTTAGATGGAAAGTTATTTAGTGTATTGTTTTGAATCAAAATTTTAAAAATAATGATTTAAATTCTTTTAGATTAAGATTGTATATATTTATTTTGATGTTTATATTAATTATTTACCTGTTGATTTGTATTGTACAACATATTTATTTTGATATATTGACAATTCTTTATCAATATCTTTAGAAAAAGTTTTTCTATTGTTGATTTTACCCTAAAAATTGTTCATTCTCCACATGCTTAAGAAATTAGCTAGGAATAACCCTGTATAATTTATTAAAAAGTTTCACGTAAAAGGAAATTCTGGTAAAATATGATTTATTAGACTATATGTGAATTCTCAAATAACATTATAGTATGTTTTTATTTATTGTAAATGGGTTTTCTCCATTCTTTTTACTGAAACCAAATCTATAAAATGGCAAACTTTTCTGGGTAGAGGAAATGAGTACATCAAAAAGACAAAGTACTTGTACAAGTAACCCTTGCAGGATAACTTACCATCTCTATCCCCGTTTCTCAGCCTATGACTGCATTGGCTAAACTTTTCATTTTGTACTCTTCAGTCATTTAAAACACCAGTTTTGAAAATATTCTAAGAAAATAAAGAAAAAATTTCTGCCTCAAATAGTTTGCTTTTTTCCCCATTAACTATTGCACATAAAATGATGCTGCAAATCAGCAAATACCTATGAAGTTTTAAATTGGTGATGACTCATTCAGTTTTATCTTATGTAATTTACTGTCTAAATGAGTTAGTTTCCTTATCAGCTTAGAATTAAATACTTCCTTGTAAAGACAGGCTGAATGATACAATGAAAACAGCTAGTTTTTTTTACATGGATTAATATATAACTCAATCCAAGAAAAGGCTGTTAATTTTTTACATGACTTAGGATAGCTAATTGTTTTTGTAAAATGGGGAAGACAAAACTCATGAGTTAATTATTGGTTTTATTTTTGATGGGCCCTTAAAATTGGTACAAGTCTGTAAAAAGATTTTTTTTTAAATATTGATAAAAATGTAGAATGAACCTTAAATTATTAGTATCAAAAATTATATAAGGAATTTATTTTTCCAATAATTAAGATTTTTTACTTTCAGAAAATTAGGAGAGCAGTAAATAAGTTTTTTTGATTGAAAAATCAATATTGGAAAGTATTTCAGAAAGCAATTTATCATCCTAAAATTTTATCCAATGGGAAATCTTCATTGGATTCAAGCAGTAGATCTGTGAGTGAGGATTCGTCGACCATTTTGATTTATTTAATCATAAACAAATGAGTTTATGAATTCCAAGTAGCAATGAATAGAAGTCTAAATCTTAATATAAATACAGATATGTAAATTCTTGGACAGTTAATTTTTCATCACTTTTACTCACATTAATAACTTAAATTAAGGATATTGATTATCACATATTTGGGTGGCTTAGTGCTACAGATTAAATCTAGGTTAATTATTTATTTGTACTTCTAATATTGAAGATATGAACATTTAATTTTGTAATACATGTATAATCCTCCCCCCCCCCTTTTTTTTTATAAAAGCTAAATCATTTTGTATGTTTAAAGCCATTCTGGGTAAGATTTTGTTTTTATAAGCTCAACAAAATATTGTTCTTTTTTGTGTAAAAATTTCCTTGTATTGTTCTATTAGGTTGCCGATTTTGGCTGAAGTCCTTTTAAATTCAACTTATATATTTCGGGGAACTAATAAAATGTTAGTTTTTGAATTTATTACAATATTAATTTAAAATTTCTAAATTATATTTTGCATTATCATTAAAGTTTGGTTAATGTTTATAATTATGTATTGATTGGAAAGGAATTATATAGATTTTTCAAAAAATATTTTTATTCATCTATGTTTGTCAATAATACAAATACATATAACTAAGATAAAATAAACTTAATTGTCACTCTATGAATGTAATGAAGAAGTTTTTATTTCTTAATTTGTCTTTATTCTGGTAATGATATTGGATCATAGCTAGAAACCTTTTTAACAGATTGGCTTATAATGATCTGTTTACAAAAAATGATTTTAAAAGAAAGGTAGGCTGTCTAAGCAATACTGTTTTTATAGCTTGAAAACAAGGCTTACTTTTAATGACATTAAGCCTCCTTGGGATGTTTTGTATAAAAAAAACAAGGCAACTTGGACTTTTCAGTTTAATGAATTAAAACTTCTAGAATAGGATTAAGTAATTATCTGACATCAAATAAAATTTGTTAATTATTTGAATTAAGGTTTAAGATAATTTTGTAAGTTGTTTTGTAGATTTTTGCTCACAACTTAAATTAGTAAAGAGATAAGTTTGTTTTTGACATTGGTTATGTGACATATTGTATTTAGTAATGGATTATTGCCAGTGGCAAAACATATGCCCCTGCATCGCGAGGAGGGGCATGGTTTTAGGGGGCCCAAAGCCTGACTGCTGCCGAGTACATACCCTTTTTTGTAAGATCCGACTTGCGGCCCAAAACCTAACTTTGCAGGGGGACCCTGATATTCTTCGTTATGCCACTGATTATTGCTGAATTAATTGTTTTTTGAATAAATGTCAGATATATTTAGCCACTAGTTTCAGGCTGAGATATATGAAGTCACCTTCGTCACCTGACATCGATTCAAAATTATGAGATCTGTTGCGGTGAGCCTTTATATAACTTCAAAATGAAATATTAATAAATAATCATTTCCCATTCAGTCTTGAAATTGAAGATTGCTTACCAAAAAAAAAGCAATAAGCTTAATCTGTTTAAGTGCATATTTTAAATTCTATCTATTGTATAATTTAATGATGGCACTCTTTTAGATATGGACTAAAAAGTATTTTTGGTGGATTAATATAATTTATTATAAAATGTAATAAAGACCAAAAAAATATATAGTCGGACCTCAATTTAATGAATTCATCGGGACTGAACATTTTATTCAATATATATTGGGGTCCAAAAAAATACAAATTTTTTGCACTTAACTCTTTAGAGATTCTGTAATAAGAAACTACATAAAAATATCTAGAGTTAGAAACTACACATTTTTATCCTGCAGCTAAAAATACTATTAGCAAAATATTATGTACCGGTTAAATGGAAATTTTAATATACTGACTAATAGTAGTTTGACAATCTCTTTTTATTCCTGAATCAGAAGAATTCTTTTTCGACTTTATGCAGAAAAGAAAATACTGCTTCATTTACATTATGCTGCATGAGGTATGTTTTCACAGTTTCCAAGCTATGCAAGGCATTAGGAAATTTAACCTTTGATAGGAGTTTCATGATTAATTTCTGCACAGAATAGCTATTCATTGGCAAATTTTCAAAAACAAAATTTTCTGCAAAATCCTAATTATAATAAACTTAACTTCTCTCTAGAAATTGGGAGCAAATGATAAATACTCCTGAAATATCCCCTGCATTATGGAGTGAGATAAGAAATTTCCTATTCAATTCAAAACTCACAAGACAGGTGACTCATTTGCACCAGTAAAGTCTAATAATAGGCTACAACCCTTTCCAGTCAAAATTTGTTGCTGCCAACAGAAGTTTTCTGTTTCGGACAAAAAGGATATGTCATTTGAAAAGAATCCCAGTTTTTTCTAATCCAAATTATTAAAATGTTTTGGCTGTTAAAATAATTTGTTAACTTGGAGGTTTATTATTTGTTAAATTGGGGGGTTTTGACTTCACTTTAATTCAGGGGGGGGGAGCAAAATTTGTTAAATCAGGGTGCGTCTGTATTTGTAAAGCTTTTAATATTAAAAGCAACAATTGATGTTCTAAACTCTGAATTTTGATTTAATTTCTTAAATTTAAAAACAAACAAATGTATTAATAATTTTACACATGTAAAAGAATAAATTCTTTTTTTTTTTTTTTGAATATGCAAAAGTTTTTTTATAAATTTTTGTTGAAATTGCTTCAAATTCAGAAAAAAAATTTTGAAAATTTTTTCTGTTGTCTTAAAATTTGTGGATGAGATAGATGCAGCTTCTCTAGGAAGTCGCATCTGGCTTGAGACCTGTATTTTTCTTATAGTTGGTGTTGTCAGTTTAGCCAGAAAATTATTCTTTTATGGATTAATTTGTAAAAATTTTATTTGAGTTTTGCAGAGTAATTGCAATGCAAGTTGTTGTAATCCAGGAAGTGAATTAAACCAGTCAAAAAATAAATAAATAAATAAGAATTTGAAAGTTTTATTTAGTTTTGTACAGGGTAAATTTTTTACTGTAATTTTTTCAGTGTTTATTTTATTTTTAATGATTCTAAATATTACTTTTGAGATCTATTAGAAAAATATTTAGAGCAATATAAAGGTAAGTGGTAATTTATTTTTCAGTTGCATATTCAGAGGATTGTTCATGCTAAAAAAAATATAAAGTCATGTTTTTTGACAGCAATTTTTTGTTTGTATTGGGTCTCCCAATTTCATTAACATTGCTTTAATTTTTAATTTTTTGGTCATCAGAATTTGAAAATACAATATTTTTGAATTTGTGGGGCCTTTATAATAAATTTAGTTTTCGTACATGAATTGCACTGACATCTTAGTACAATCAGTATTGGATTAAACGACATAGACAGGCAGTCAAATTCTTGAGACCTTTTAGCCTAATAATTTTATTACACAACAGTTTAGGAATATATTTCATTGCACAAATAAAATAACATATTATCAGCAAATTAAAATATAAATAAAAAATTTTTTATTAGAAACTGCAATAAAAAAACTCTTGCATTAAAAAATAACTAAATATTTGGTTTTCTCAATTTCTTGACCGTGAGTTCTTTTAGAATATCTTGGAATTTTATATTCTTCAAGACATTATATTCAATGGCTATAATAGTAATCAAGTTTAGTCTTGTGTTATTGAAGATCAATGACAATTTTTTAGCATCTTCAATTTTGAAAAGCTTTGTTCACCAGAAGCATTTGTTATCATAAGTTTTGTTTGTCATTTGTTAAGTCTCAGCCAAAAGGAAGTAAGAGTTTAGAACAAAATTCACTTCTTAATGGATGCTGACTTTTTTCGAACTTAAGTATAATAAAGGCCTAATCTAAACTTTAGAAATAAGTCATGTACTGTAAAGATCATATTATATTTTCGCAGCATGAACTGTTTCATATATATAAACTGAACTGATTAATAAAATAGCAGTCTCTAAACTAAGCCAATCTCAGGAAAAGAAAGGCTAAATAATCTGCCAAGATGTTCTATACCCTGTATGCAATCGAACATCCGAAGTCAGAATATCCAAAGCACTAACAGAAAACGGAACACACTCTATAGGGGCCCATAGGCAATTGCCTACTCCGTCTAATGAGTAATCCGGCACTGAATGCAATTTGTGTTTAATTAAATTATATCAATTTAGCATACATATAATTTACTTGTGTAACTGACTTTTTTTTATACTGGCACATATAATTTTATATTTTGGTCTTTATAACATATTATGCTCCATTTTTTTTTTATTATATTGGTGTCTTACTCTTTTTAGACTTAAAATCAGCTATAATAAATTTTTTTTTAGAAATGTTAATTTTTTTAAATGCTTTTAATGAAACTGTGCTTTTAATCTACAGAATACTATAATAAAAATGTATTTCATGAATTGTTACCTCTAAATTCTTGCTTACCTTTAGCAAAGAGTGTTCTTCAAAGGTTTTCGGAACATTTTGTTCTTGTTAGTCTAATATTTACATTTGATCTCCAGTCTTTTCAAGTTTAATATTCTTTACTACTTTTTTAAAAATCTAATTTAAAAAAGCAAACCTTGTTTAATGTTCTAACCCTGTTTAATTTTTGTCTCCATTTTAATTTTTTGTTATTTGACATTTTAAAACTATCTTTTTAGTGTAAATCAGAGTAACTTGTTTTTGCTTTATATTTTAGGATTACTAATGAAGAAAATTGAATTTTTATTTCTGAAATCTGAATTTTGCAAATAAGTATATAACTGGTTTATGAGTAAAAATTAATTAAAATTTTTAAAAATTCTGTTTGATTATTTTAATGTACTTAGTTTTTATAAATTTAAATTCAAATGTTGTTATTTTACTAAAAATGTTAGCCTTTTTTTTAGAATATACATCTTGTCCTTTTTTTTAGATAAATAAGAATACTATTTTGAATAAGAAAATTTAAGGTTTTGTGCAATATATTTTTTATGTGAATTAGTTTAATATAAAATGTTGTAATCTTTTTTGCAGTCCAGCATGTCTCATCATAGTGATGATGGAATGCTTATTGCTGGAAGTGACAGCTTCTGGGAACCTGGAAATTATAAAAAGACTACTAAGAGGGTTGAAGATGGTTTCAGACTTTCGAATGACATGATCACATTGATCCAGGAAAGATGTGAAATTGAAAAAGTATTTGCGAAGAGCTTAAGAAATTGGTCTAAGAAATGGAATGAATTAATAGAAAAAGGTTTGAAAAATTTGCTTTGTTGTATGTATTTTTAATATTAAACTATAAAGCTTATAATTATATCTGTTTACGATTGTATATAAATCTGGTGAAAGAAGGAATTTTATATTAAATGTTTCGTAGGTTCTTTTCTATTTGTACATTGTTTTTTCACAGGATTATTCATAATTCCCTCCAGGGTTTTGAAGTAGAATAGTAAAAAAAGCTAAGATGAATACAGTAAACACACATTTAAAATAAAACAGAAACAATTCTAGTTTTATTTACATACTTTATACTCTGTGTGAAATTTTGATTACACAGCATAAATCAATGCAATAGTTTAATTTTTGACAACACATGTTATCCCTTCCTTGTTATCTGTGATTTTTACACAAGACCAAGTTTTTGTACTCCTTTGCTGCGTAATGTACCAGAACTACACGCAAGGATAAAACGCACTGTCATGTTGGATAGAGTGTGGCAGGAACTGAACTCTGTTGCATTGATGTATGCCATGTAATCAAGGTTTTACACTTAGAATACTTGTAAAGTATGTAAATAAAACTTGAATTATTTCTGTATTCTTTCAAATGTTTTTTTTCTTTGCTGTATTCGTCTTAGTTTTTTTACTATAGTGCTTCAGGGAATTATGAATAACCCTGTATTGAGTTTTTGCTCTTATCATCGAAAGAATCAAGAGATTTACATTTTTTTTAGATGTGACAGTTGTTTTTGATCAATTGTAATAAAAAATTTAACTCATGCACTTCATTAACTCATATTTTTAAAGAATATTATATATTTAAATTTATTTTTTAAGTTAATAAAGATTGTAAATAATTATTTTAAGATGTTTTATGGCTATTTTAGAGATTAAATGTTAAGGATTTTTCTTATTTTCGAATTACTAAAGAAATTATTTTGTGTTTACATTTTTTTATGTATCATTCAAGTAAAAAAAAAATAGCACTGTAGAGTTTTCCTAATTTAAAAGGAAATTTCCAGGATTTTCTATGAAATTTTTTAGTATTGAAAATTGTTAAGAGTGCTTGCTTATTGATTTAATATGTGTAATATTTCTTTTCTTGATGTTTTAATTTTGTACTGTCTTCACAAATAAGCTTTTTATTTTGTTGTATTTTTAATAAGATTTTTTTAAAGTATGATTAAAGTAATAAATTTTTTAAAATAAATTATTAGAAAAGTCAACTCTTGTATTTTAGTTTATTATCTTGTACTGAATATTGTGTATAATTTAATAAGAATGTTTGTTGACCATAGATTCTGAAACTTTGTGACCACTACTTTTTTTTTGTAAGAAAAGAGGAAATAATTAAAACAAAAATAAATGCCATCTCCTCTTGAAAAAGTTTTCCTGTTAAAAAGTTCAATATTTTTGAATTAAATAGTGATTGAGATTTTTATAATTGGCTGCATGAAATATTTTTTTCTAGCATTTGAAAGGATAAAACTATCCTTTTTATTAGTATGTGTTTTAGTTAAATGCTCTTGTAGTCAAAAAGGTTTTATTTAAAAAAAGTTTCTGATGTATCAAGCACATAGGCAGTAATTAGTTCCTAGCACACTGAATGAAGCATTATTTCAAATACAGTACTGTTGAGAAATGTATAAAATTGGGATTCTAAACAATTTGTTTCAAATCAAAAGCAAAGTTTATTGTGCATGGAGATGTTGACTCCACAGCTAACAAAACAACCCTTCTTTCAAAACAGCAAAAAAGGAAGTGTCCCCTTTTACAACCCTTTCAACATATTAGCACTCTTAGCAGAGTGGAGTTTACCAACTAGTACTGCACATATTTTTGACCAGGGATGCCAAACTCGTGGCTCACAACAGGCATTTCTGAGGTCTGCGAGTATTATTGGCACACAATAATATGTAATAAAATACCAAAATTTCTCCTGAAATAGGAAAGAAAGTAGCAGAGGAGAGATGTCAGGTGTCAGGACAAAAACATGAAATTTTTCTTGTTCTTTTATTAATGTTTATTTTAATGTATTATTTGAAATAAACATTTTCTATGAATATTAATTTTTTTGTGGCCCACCTAAAGTTAAACCTTGTTTGTAAGGCCCAAGCTAGCCTTTGAGTTTGACACCCTTGTCCTAGATTTTAAATTAATACAATATGTATCCTTTATTACTATCCCTTGGTATTACTCCAAAATGAGATTTACTTGAAAAACATTTCATTTTGTAGGACATTTCTGTACACTTAGACTGATGTTTCTTGGTTTAGAGCAGTGATTCCCAAAGTGGTCTATATAGACCCCCAGGGGTCTATGACGACCTCCAAGGGGTCTACATCAGCCAAAAATAAATTTGGGGGTCAATGAGGTGCAAGTGGGGGTCTATGATAGTTGCTGTCATTAAACTAGATTGTGACTTAAATTTTTAAAAAAATTACTATCAAGTGGAAACTAAATTTTACCAATTTCACAGATTTATTTACTAAATTTATAATGAGGTTAATCTGCATTCAGAAGGTAACAGCATAAATTTTATTGAAACAAGAACCATTTCAGCTTTTCTTTCCTGAGTTTCAAAATTTGTCACAGACAATCTGTCATAACGTTTTAACCTACGTTCAACATTTAAATTCACTTTTATTCAGATTTTGAAACCAGGTTTGAGAATGATTTGACTATGGCAATACCACAGTAGGCAATGAATTCATATGGTCATATTTAAAAAAATTTTACATTACAATATGAACTGATCGTAATAAGCACTAACGAAAATCTTAAAGTTTAGAAACAGATGCCTGCAATTTTGGCTTTAAAAAGTCAAACCTGTTACTTGTCGCGACTTATGGAATATTGTGAGGAAATTTTTCATTGCTAGTGTGAATGATTTTCCTAGTTTAAAAGAATTTCAGCGGGATTGCCAATCTCCAAAAAAAACTGGACACTACTAACAGAGAAGGTTTAAGGTTAAACCAGACAAGATTGATACTGAATGTTGAAAGCTTGATATTGTAGTGTGCTAAAGTTCATTACTCTCATTAAAATAATTTGTTGCTCAGTTTATTTAAGTTTTATTTATTAATTAACTTTTAATTTAATTAACAAGTGTTTTTAAAATTTTAAACACTATACTTTATTACAGTTAGAAATTTAATTCTTTTAAAGTAGGAGTAGTAGGATCAGCAGTCAAAAAGACATTTAAGTTGATAAATTTTCAAAAATTCAATATTAATTAAACAGGGGTCTACCCCAAACCGAAAAACATGGTTAGTGGTCGATGAGACAAAAAAGTTTGGGAACCTCTGGTTTAGAGTTAGAAAAAAATTTATTTCTAAGTTATTGTGCATTATTTATTTGAAATCCAACCTGCATTGGTTTTTTAGAAATATCACACTCTTACAATAAATAAGCTATTGCAAACATGCATATTCTTATCAAAATAAATTGAACTGTGGGAATTATTTAACTAACTGTTTAAATATTGTCCCCTTCCAATTGTCTTTTAATGTTTACTTTGAAACCCTATAGTGATGTTTTAGACTTGTAAAAATGACTGTGGGAAATGTATCTTAATGAAAAATGGAATCTATTCAATATTAAAAATTATTTACTTAATATTATAGTTAATGTTAGTTCTATATACTTATGTTGTTTATTTTTACTTCAAAGGTCCTGAATATGGAACAACTGAGGCAGCATGGAAATCTGCTTTAGTGGAGGCAGATCGGAGGTGCGACATGCACCTTCGAGTAAGAGATCATTTGGTTAATGATGTCATCAGTCAAATCAAACAATGGCAGAAGGATAATTACCATAAATCCATGATGACTCTCAAGGAGAGAAAAGAAATGGATGATGCATTCAAAAAGGTATTTTTGGATTATTTTACACAGTTTTATGAGGCATGAGTATTGGTATATATGTGGATGCTTTTTGTCTCATTTTTATGTGTAATATTATTTGTATATTGTTTGTGTGTTAAATGATAAATTCAAGGCTTGCATTAAAATTGTTTTATTTCAAATTTGATTTTTTTACCTAATAGATTTTGTTTGAATGTTTTATACTCATGCGGAATTATACTTCAATTTTCTTTTGTTACGATACTGTGTTTTTGTTTTTTCAGGGTAATTTGAGTGTTTATAAATCATTCAAGAAGATATCACATAAAGGAAATGGAAAACATTTATATCATGTTGAATATTTTTTATAGCATTTTTAAAATTTATCCCAAGTTATGAAGGATTTTAAAAAAAAACTGTTACATTAAAATTTGGAAAAGATAAATTCTATTACAGTTTTTAATTAATCTAAAATTTAGTTATTCTTTCTTTAATTTCAAATGTGTCGGATTAAAAAAAACAATGATGTATTGATAAATTTAATTAAATATTGTTTTTCATGCAGATAAAAATAGCGAGTTTCTGTAGCCTCCTAATGATTTAATTATTCAAAAGAATTTTATTTAAGAAATATCTGAGTATTTCTAATGTAATAATAGTTAAGTTTCTAATTTGCAATGCTATTTAAAAAAGATAACTTTTTTCCTCTCAGAATGTGTAATGAAGTTTCTGTTGCTAGTTTCATAATGCTACTTAAATTTTGTATTAGTCAGTTTGTTCTTTCAACAAATGAAAGGTAATTTTTAAATTTAGAATCTTAATTTCAATTGATCTGTTTGTATTTTAGTTTAAAACTATGTCCTAACAGATATTCATTGTGTATAAAAAAGATAGTTCTCAAAATGAGACACATTACTAAAGAGTTTTAATTTGTTTATCAAATTTTAAGTTTTATTTTTTATTTAAAAAAAAAAGTTTTGCAAAGAGTATGTTAGTGATGCTTTTGCTCCGGCCTAATTAGATTGTTTTAATTTTCTAATTATTTCATAAAATATGAAAAATAGTTATTGAAATTAAATTAGAACTTTAGGATTTTTATTTCATTTTTTAAAAAGAATAAAGAATTAGTTCTGAATAGTAAATCATGATATTGGGTATATTTTTTACTATAAATGGACCAATAAATTATTTTTAAGTAATAGTAAAATAAGTGGATTTTTTTTTTATGTATGTAGACTTTACTTTTATTTGTATCATAAGTAATGTTAAGAAGCTATTTTTTTTCTCAGATTTGTAGATTTAACCAAAATATTTAGTCTTGAGGTTTATTAAAAAATTTATTTCTGTGAAAGCTGTTGCATTATCATACATATTGTCATGTTTTATTACTTTATATTTACCAATATCAAATAAATTTTTGAAATATTTATAAAACTATTTTCTACAGTTAGAATATTCAAAACTAATAAACAGGAGTGGTATTTTTCAGTATATGTCGACTATTTCCTTGAAAAAAAAATCACATTTGTTTTTATCTAAAATATCTATAATTTATGTGTTTATCACTAACAACATTAGTGTTATTATCAGTTTTTAAAAATTTTTCTGAAGTAGTTTCACTTTTATGTGAAATATAATTTTATTAAATATTTTTAGGCTCAAAAGCCCTGGGCTAAACTGTTACAAAAGGTCAATAAATGTAAATCAGAATACCATGCTGCTTGCAAGAATGAAAGGTCTGCTATAAATCAAGAAAGAAATGCTTCTAGCGACACATCTCTTTCACCTGATCAAGTATGAATTTTATTTTACATTCTTGTTTTTCGTAGGTTAAAAATAATTTTTTTTGTCATCTCTCCCTTACCTTTTGATTATAAAATATGAAATTGAAAAACAATGTATTTTAAAAAGTAAGAAAATCAACCAAATTGTTTTTAAAATTTTTGTCAAAAAAAAACTGTTTTAATTTTGATGGATTATATAAACAGATTTCTTGTACTGGATACATTTGTATTTAGGTTAAAAAATTGCAAGATCGGGTGTCAAAATGCAAAGATGAAGTTCAGAAAACAAAAGAACGTTATGAACAAGCCCTGAGAGAAATCAATGATTATAATGCCAAATATATGGAAGACATGACTGTTGTTTTTGATAAATGCCAAGAATTTGAAGAAAAAAGATTAAATTTTTTTAAAGAGATGCTTTTTGGCATTAATAGCTGCCTTAACATTTCTACAGATCCAGAGTAAGTGTGTTTTTTTAATTTTGTTTTATAAAATTTTGAATTTAATTTCCAGATGATCATAATATAGTGTAAGAAAAAAATAGGAAACATTTTATTGCATGAGAAGAATTGAATAAATGGCCTTTAATTAAATTCCTTTCAGTTATTTGAGATATGAACAGAATAATTTACGTATTAAGCGAAATGTTACAAGGATGACTTGAACAGCCAACAAGCGAAATTTGAAAATTAAAATTATTTTAATGTTATGAATTAAGAAATATTAGTTCTGATATTGTTTAAATTTATGAATTAAATGATGTTTAAGCCTGATTTATTGAGTTTATTGATCATGTACTTGTATTACTTTAAATTGTATTTTGTAAATTCTTCAATTCTTTTAACTTTTGGGAAGTTTCTCTTCATTCTAAATATTATAATTTTTTTGTTGTTGTTGTTGAAAAATTTTGCTGTGATGTTTTGTAATTGAAGCACATTAAGTTTTGATTCTTCCATTGTTGTTACTGTTTCATAAGAATTAGTTACTTCCTTAAAATGTTGAATGGCTTATTACAGCTATACTAAAGGCAAACAAATAAAACTATTTAATTCACATTCATATCAAAACAGACTTAAAATTTTGATTCTATGTGCCTTGCTACTGCTAATGTACTTTGCCGTAACAATGTTACTGCAGTTTAAAGATTGTGACTATACTTTTTAAAATAAGATTGATTATATTCAATTTGATTTTAGAAGGTTATATGCATTTAGAACTTAAAAATTTTTTATATTTAATATTATACACTTTTTTAAAGGGTTGGCAATTTCAAGATTTTAAACATATTCTAATGAAATTGTGAAATTACATATTTCTAGTGTAGAATCAATAAACATCATTGTATAATTTCTTAAAATTGTAAATGGAGAAACCATTTTGTATTTTGTATGAATTAATTTTGACTAAGTATTCCCCCCCCCCCCAAGTTTTAAGTAAAAGAATCACATTTTGATATTAAAATTGAGTATTTTTAATGTTATTTGATAATTTTGTCTTGCCTGCGATTCAGATTTTTTGCTTATGCGTTATACATGAATTATTAGGCTTCCCCAGATTTATGAAGAATACAGGCATTCCATTCAAAATGCTGATGCAAGTAAGGACCTTAAATGGTGGTCTACAAATCATGGTGTGGGAATGGCTATGAATTGGCCTGTCTTTGAGGTAAGTTACTTCTTTGATATTTCTTTAGGATAGAAATGTAATATATGTTTGTATCTTTGTAAATTTTTAAAATTGAAGATATGTTATTAAAATTTTTATTTCTCCATAATTTTGTTATCTTTTTTCTTAAATGCAAAATGCCAGACATACGTTTTTTGTACTGAAATGTCAGTTTGAGAATTGTTAAATTTTTAAAACTTTGTACCATGAATCTAATTATTAAATTACTGACATGTTTTGGCTATATGTTAATTGATATTAGGAGAGGTATAGACTGAAAATAATACTGTTGCATGCGTGTGGTGTTATAAAATAATAATCTGGAGTCCTAGAACTTGTCTTTTTCCTGGATTTATTGGTAACAATAACTTTCAATGATAAACTTAACAATCTTTAACAAATTATTAGACAGAATTACTTAGAATAAATTCTAATATTCAAGATAAAAATCTTAGTAAACAACAGCACCTGGTACGCCAAAGCCAAGAACAAGATTCCAACTTAAAATATATGAGTAAACAATAGCACATCTAGTTATGCTGAAGCCCAATTCAAGATTTAGACTGAAACAGAATCCGTTACATATGGTTTCTGTTGAGATATATAGACCACGTGGGGTCTGAGAGTGATGTCAAACTACGCTCCACCCACTCAGACCATCTGGTTCATAATTCACAACATAGACCATCCTTGTTTTTGTTTCTTGTGACTTTCTTTTTGCATGTTTATAGTTTTATTGTTTTTATTATATAACGTCAAAGTTAGTTTAAGGAAAATTGCTTAATATAAAATGCCTGTTAAAATTAATATAATTTTGAATCTTTAAAATTAATATTGACTTTTTTTTACTTAAATGTTTTGAAGTGCATGTTTATTATTAGAAAAGTTAGGAAGTAAATGACTATGCCTTGAATGCATGAAATGCATCAATGAATGGTCTTGTATTGCATGATGTGTAAACAGGCATGCTAATTTTACACTGCATTTATATTGCTGATTGTTTTTCCTGTAAGTGATAGCTTTTACTATGCAGTAAAAATACAAAGGTTTTTAATTTTACTCGCACGTAAATAATCCAAAATTTGATTTATTCATTAATGTTTCAGTTATGCGAGAAAATTAGAAATTCATAAAAGGATTTAATAAAATAGATTTAAAAATTTAGCATTTGAAAAAGCTTTTTCTTTCTGAATCCTTAGTATTTTACATATTCTTATTAGGATTCTAAAAATATATTCAAAGTTCTATTTATAGTTAATCTGTAATGCAAATGAATGTGATTCTGTATATTGCCAACTTTTTTGACTAATATGTAAATGCATATTAAATTTTTTTTGCAGTAAAAATATCTTACTCTGTTAAAAGAGTATAAGATATAATATCATAAATAATTTAACTGGCCTGAGCTTGACACAAATCAAACATCTCTATAGCAATATAATTGAGTTTGTTCTCTTGTTTAGGTTAATCCTTCAAAAATTAAGTTTATTATTTTTATTTTGAGTGAAGTTATTTTTCTCAATTATTTTTTAATGCTTCTAAATAAATGAATTAGCTTGGAGTATTTTTATGAATTAACTGCTTAACTTTTAAGTATATAATTTTGCATTTTGAAAATATTTTAATATATAACTGGATGCAAACTGCATGATGTATAATTAAGTTATTTTATATTTCTTTTGAATATTCAGTTCTGAAATGTTTAATGCTTGAATGAACTAATGTGTAATGTTCTTTCTTGTGTGCTCGCTTTGTGCTGTGGTGCCTTTTTATAGGATTATTCTGAAGAATTCAGGGATATTGTAGGAAAAAGCAAGAAAGCTCCATTTCCAGAGAGTGGCATTATGCTTGTCAATCAACACAGAATTGGCGAAGATCTTCCTGTAAATTTCAGTTTAATTTTTTCCACTTGCTATTTGTTGGGGGAAAAAACTTCAAGCTGCTTATCTTCTACTTTTGCTTTTGCTGCCTCTGCTTCTTGTGATGTGCATAACTTACTAATGAACCCGTTTGTTTGTCTGCTGCTATAGTTTTCTTATTAGGTGGTAGTTTTATACTTACAAGACTGATCAATTTTTATAGTGATTTTATATGCTACGTACAAAATTTTTTCTTTTAATGTAATAATTAGCAAAATGTCATTACTTTTGTTATAAATGTTGATTTATATTATAATGACTGTTTGTAGTTTTTATAAAAAAGTTTTGCGGCATTACAGAAAAATAAGTTTTCGTATATTACAAAGAAAAACTATAGTTTGGAGAGATGTACATCAGTGGGTATTTCTGAATAAAAATGTTTTGTATGTAGGAAAATAAGAAATACTCTGGTACTTTCCAGTAATCTCCCACCATGGAAAGGTCACAGTTGCCCAATGGTCATGGACTCGTGGTTGGTGTTTCATGAGTTCGAGGCCTTGTGCTGCTAAAATCCTGCTTTGTAGAGTGGCTGATGCACATGAAATTTGTTGTGATTCATACATTGGTGTGGAAGTTAGGCGAGTGGGGTACCAGCTCTGGTGCCATCCTCGACTGTAGTTTAAAATTATGAGGTCCATTGTCAACAGCTTTCAGATTGCTTTACTGTGTCACATTAATTAAAGGCTTGCTAGCTCTACTATAGAAAGTCATCAACACATCAGAAACTGTTATTTTGGTATATTCCATTTTATTTAAACCCTTAAGGGTTTCCTTCGGTTTTAAGTGCACAATGCCAAGGTATCCTTGGGGAAGGTTATTAAACAAAATTGATTAAAGGAAAGTTGTAACACATAGAAATAAAAGGTTATTTAGTTTCTAAAGCCTAATTTTTTGCGTATTATATGACTATAAAAATAGGTCTAAAATTAAATAAGTTAATTCGTAAAATGAAAGTAAATAGTCTGTGAGAAATACTGGGTGATACACCTTCAAAATTTCTTCGTAATCCCTCCATTTCGACTTCCTTGTCAAACCATCATTTATCTTTTTGTCCTACTTTCATTTTAGATCTAGATAAACACATTTGTTGCTATTATTTATGTAATATACCTAGTTAAAAGTAAATTTACAAGTATTTGGTGCATCCTACTCTTTTATGACTTTGCCCTAATGAAACCAAACAGGGGTTGTAAAGGAAATGTAACTTTTTTCAGTTATTTTTACCCCTTATTATAGTTTTTGATTTAGACATTTTCTGTTAATTGAATTAAAATGCCCCTGCTTTATAAAATATTTTAATATTCTTATTTTCATGATTATGAATAATTGAAGGTTTTCTTTCCAATCTGCAGGCTAGGTAATGTAAAAGAATTAAATAAAAAAAAACTGTTCAATGAAAGGAAAGTTAATTAGGAAGCAATTAAATTTGTGTATTCTTAGGCATGTGTAAAGTAGGCATATGTGTATATAAGCTGTTATAACATGAATACTAGAAATCAAGTTCAAACACCATCAGTTGTATGTAATGAAATTTGGGTTACAGAGGATTAATATCTAAAGATTTTTAAAGTATTATATGAATAAATCACTTTATTGCTATAAAATGTATTAATTTGTCATTGTTTAAAATTTAAAGATTTAGATCATTATCTTTTAGAGGATTTTGATTGATACTTTAATATTAACTCTATCCTCAAATGTAATTTAATTGGTCTCTACATCTATATATATTATGAATTTTTAGAATTCGATGTAAAAATTTTAATCGCAACTCCTAAAAATACATATAGAACTTTTTTTATGGAAGTAATATGCATTATATTATTATAGGAATATAATCCAGATTTCCATAATGTTTCTAAGAAAGAAAAGAAAAATAATGATGGTGGTATAACCCTTACTAATATTCAAAACAACCAAACTAAAAATGGGAAAGAGAAGAATTTATCGAACAGGAATTCCGGTATTAGTACGTAAGTAGTGATTAAAAAATTTTTTTTTAAAGTTATTTCTGCATTTTAAACTTAAATCGTATATCACTTTTAAAGTATAGAATTTTTGTGATTTCAAGAGTTATATTCAGAAACAAATCCAAATTGATTAACAGTTTTTATTGTGTTTTTATCTATTTTTTTGCTGACTGTATTGCAAAGACTAAATAAGTGATGAATCTCTCATTTCTTATTTTTATGGAGTTATCTCAAGTATTGTAAACTGATACATAATCATTAGTTATAAAAATAATTATATCTTTAAATAAAATATGAAACATATAATATATATATAAAAACTGATCCTTCTACTTCCATGAAAAGTAAACTGAATAGATGACACTATTTATTTACTTTAAAAAAATGGGGTCAAATGAGGTATAATTTTTAAAAAATTAATACAGTTGGACTTTTTAATTATCAATAATTAACTTGATTTTGAACTATATTTACTATAAAATTTACCAATGAGATTGTTTAAGGATGTAAATTGGGATGATTTAATTCAAAATTTAGAAAATATGCAGTTTTTGTTTATTATCCTTAATGGTTCCTGAGTTTTGAGTAATAAATTTTGTATTAGTGAGGTAAAGTTGTAAAATAGGAAGAATTGTTTTTCTCATTGTTTACATCAGATTAAATTTTTTAATTTCTTATGAATTACATTGTATTTAAGGTATCAGTTTTTCAAAAATCAATGAAAGTGGATAAGTTTTGTTGATAATTATCTTAATAGAAAAATTATTTCTGAAAAAACTTAGTTATTCATATAAAAAAATCTTATCAGAGAAGTATTAAATTCATTTTAGTCTAATACAAATGTTGATTTCAATATTTCAAAACTGTGAGATTGTGGTTTCCATTAATTTCAGTACATTTACCACACTTAATATTTTTAAGAAATCAGTTATTTTAAATTTATGTAGGGAGGGGTAGGAAATGACTTCAAAATATCTTAATTACTTGTGTAGCTAATCCAAAGTGGGGTCTGTATTAAAATTTCTTTAAGGCATATTTTTGGAAAATAAAGATTGTATTAATAAAACTTATTTGAATGTGTCAATGTGTTATTCATGTTGGGGCCCTGTATCAGTGATACATCTCATACAGCCGTAGCTACGCTCCGATCTTAATATTAAAAAATAGTTTCTGTATTAAAGGAAAATTCTTTCTTAATACTTTTTAAAAACTTCTTGGCAGTAAATTGTTTTTGCACCAAGATTTTAATATTTTCTCCCTCGTATTTCTTTCAAATTAACTTTAAAATTATTTTATGTATTCTATATATAGTAAGAAATTTTTTGAACCTTAAGTTTTTCAATGTATGCATTAGAAATGGTGGACAGGATGCTAATCCATTTGATGATGACCAAGAAGATTGGGATGAAGGTTCTAATGATGCTTTAGTAGATAATGGTGAACCAGGTGTTCCTGTCAAAGCTTTATATGATTATGAGGGTGCAGAAGAAGATGAATTATCTTTCAAGTCCGGTAGGATGTTTATAACTTTTGTTAAAATGCTTTATTCCTAAGTACAATTTTACTGAATTTGGTTTATTATTACAACTGGTTATTTATTTCTTTTTTTGGTGAAAGAAAAAATAATTGTTGAACAATTTTATCTGGGCACTCGTGACTGATGCCACTTCATAGTTTTTAAAGCACACTCTAATAAATTTTTATATTTAAACTTTGTAATATATTTACTTATCTGTGAAAATGAATGTTAAATCTTGTGTATTTGTATGAGCCTCATTCTATTTTAGAATTTATTCTTAGATTTTTTTAAAATTATAATTGCCTAGATAATGTTTTTTTATTAATATTTTTCAATCTAGTTATTAAACTTTTATAAAAAATCCTTAAATTCACTAATTCTAAAGATACTTTTTGGTTTGTTTGAAGAACTTAAAGTTTGATATTTATATATGAAGGGAAAAAAAATAAAGATTTTGAGGTACCAAATGAATGTTTATCTTTATTTTTGTTTGATTTTGTATTTAGAATTTTTTTAAATACTTAAAAAAGTATATAAAATTTTAAGCTAATTCATATTACTTTTGTAGCTTATACAAAATTGCTATTTCTTAAGTGTTATAAAAATGGATTAAAATGTATTTTTCATGTATATTGTCAAAAGTTATGTACATTTTACACATTTATTGTTTTGTTTTTAACAGGTGACATTTTTGAAAAGCTTGAAGATGAAGATGAACAGGGCTGGTGCAAAGGTCGCAAAGATGCTCGTGTTGGACTCTATCCAGCAAATTACGTTGAGCTTGTTAACAATTAAAAAGACATTTAACTTTTATTCCAATTTTAAATGTATCACATAAAAAATGTCGTAATTAAAGTGCCATCTTGTCACATTGTGCAGTTTTAAATTCCCATGCTGGAAAATCATTCAGTATTAGACATTTGCTGCACTTTTTACATTTGAACTGCAATCTAAAATAGACTTGACAACTAATATTGATGTTTCTGTTTTAGGGTTAGGAATATTTCTGGAGATACACCTTGTGAAAATATTGGTGTAGTATTACTAGTTTTAAATTTTTGTTTTTTTTTTGCTCTATATATGGCTAACAGTTTGCCTTTGTGATCAATTGCATTTATAAAATGTGTAGGATTTTTAATTTGCATTCCATTTCTATTATTGTTAATTTACATCTTGTGAATCTCAGTATGGAATTTTGTTGGTTGTGTAGCTCTTGGGGCTCATTGTAAACTGGGTATTTAAAGATCGTAGGTTGTATTGTAAAGAGAAACTGAAAAATGTGTATAAATCTCATGTTACATTTGCATGATATGTATTAAAAATAACATTCAGTTAGATTGTTTATAATAATTCTCAAAGATATGAAATTATTTGTATTAATAGGATTCCTTTAAAATTCTACCATTTATTTTTAAATTTCCTTTCTTTGCCAAGTACATTTCATGAATTTCTGTGTGTCTTGTTAGTAAAATTAAAAAATTTTCTGAAGAATGAATTTTATTATGCTGAAGCATGCCTATTAGATTCATTTTGAGTATGATGTATTGATAATCAGTATTTTATACATTGGGATTGTTATTGGGATTGTTTGTAGATTTCATACTTACAGACTTTTTCATATTTTGGAGTAATTTTTTTTTTTTTGAAAAATTATAGTGGAAAGTATTTACACACAGCTTTTTTAAATTTTTATTAGTTAAAAATTTTTAATTTTCACACTTGTATCTAATTTGCTGGAATAATATTGTTTTACAGTTGAGATTTTTTTTATATATATCTTAGACTGTGCTTTCAATTTTACACATTTGAGAACTCTCTGATATATGTAAACAAAGTTCATGATCTTCATATAAAACATTTCAGTATAATACAAATCTTTAGATTTTGGCCAGGATTTCTTTTCATTGCTAGATATTTCCTGTTTCCTCCCATAAATATGAGTGTCTACTTTTTATTAATTTTTTTAAGGGATTAGTTCATTCTAAAGTTTAAAATACCTCCCACCCCTGTTATTTTTATGCTTGAAAAATGAAATATCAATTATCACAGAAATCTATTTGACATTTTTGTGAAGGATTTTGAATTATAGAAATCTTCATTGAAAATATTTTTGTTGTCTACAATTTTACTGAATTAGGGACTAGATATATAAAATATGCCAATTTTATTGTATTATTATTCTATATTTGGGAGAGAAGAGGCAGCAAAGTACTTCTGAAATGGTTTTTGGAGTTAATTTCAGCTTCATATATAGCATGCAGTAATCCATTAAAGCTTTATGAAATGATAGAGAAAGTCCAGCTTAGAAGAATTTTCATTTTTTTAAAAAATATTTTAATGTAAAATCATTATGGATTTAGTGACAAAATTGAATGTAAGGAGTTATCAAAAATATTTAACTAGTGTATTGCAAAATAATGGTTTAAAATCTAAAAAATTTGTTTTGGCTTTGTGCTTCATATTTATAAATATTCTTGATCCTAAAGGAGTGCATAATTTACAGTAGATCTAAGGAAACAAATTATTTATTTTCTACATTAGTGTTTTACTGATAGAAATACACTATTTAAAACTGATTATAAAGATATACTTTATTTCACTTTAATTTTGAAGCTTTCTAGATTGTTAAACATTTTTTCTGCAGATAAATTTTATTTCTGTAATGTTATGTAATTGAATTTTTGGCCGTGATTTAAATCTGTATGAATAGCTTGAAGTGTAAATGTGAGATCATAAATTTATATAATTGTTGAAATAGTTTTTATTATTTTAGTGTTTTGTTTTGCATCAAAAGAAATTTTACTTCATTTTTCTGTTTAAAAAAGTCTTTTTAGGAATGATTAGAATTCTATTTAATTTTTAATCTGAAGGTTTTACTAGTCATGCGGTTAAATTTGCAAATATTCCTTTAAAAAAAAAAACTCAAGATTTAATGTACATTTACTTTTTTTTTTTGAAAAATTTATAGTTTGATGTTAATAATTATGTATTAGAGGAATTACAAAATTTTCTATGTATTTATTCTTGTTATTTCTTTACTTTTTTACATGTTCAAATATTTATCTTTTATTCAAAGAATAGTTTGTGTAAATAAGATAGGGGAATGGATATTGGAGCTTATATTGGTTAAGTTGGTCTTCCAATTTATTTCTCAAGTATGTGTATATGTATATACACACAATTCTGTTTTTACATGATAGATGTATCATTGAAGGAATGCATGTAAAAAAAATTAGCATACAAAAAATATTTCATCAATTGGAAAACAAAAGATAAGAAATCAGCAAAATGGACTCTATAAACAATGAGTTTTCATGTTAGAATCTTAACAATTTCATTTCATAAAAATTGTACATATACTGTACAAAGTAAATCATTTAAAAAGGAGCCATTCACTAATTCATGAACATAAAGATTAGGAAAAATAATGAATTATGCATGATTTTATTCATTGTCACTTTCTGATATTTGCATACATTGACAATTGCTTCAGTGTTATTTTTGTCACAACTGCCATTTGGTATCATGAGCTTGATATCTTGGTATTTGCAAAGCAGACAGAATTACATATTGAAGTTATAAAATTTGGGGAATTCTCACAATTGAAAATCCCATTACATTCCTCTGGATCAATTTTACAATTATAAAAATAAAGCAGTTTTTTTTTTTTTGAATTAGAGTAGATTATGTTAAATCAAAGTGAGTCATGCAAAAAGGAAATTGAATTATTTTTTTTTTGTCTGTGTATAATTTAAGTTAAATCAAAATCATGTCAAAGAAGTTCATGTAAAAATAGTACTGGGTGTATATATATGATTTGTATGAAACCTGTGCAAAATGAATTGTTTCGAGGCAGTTTGGGGGTAACCTCAGGAAAGTTTTATGCTGTTTTTTTTTTTATTTGTTTTTCTATTAATTTGTATTTACAAATATATATTTAGTTTTCTTTGTTTTGTTAATCAATATTTTGTTCTGGAGGCAACTAGCACATATATTGTTTCAGTGTGTTGTGAATCTCTGTACTTTTGTTTTCTTTCACATTGTACTAAATGTAAATATATATTCTGTGTAAATATTTTTAAGACATTGAAAAGTTTGTTATATTCTTGATATTTGTGAGTGGTTGTTTTGATGTAGGCATTTTTTAAGTTTCTTTTCAGGTTATTAATATAATTGAAATTTCTGCTGAGTATTTTCCATTTGCATGTGTCTGTGTACTCTTTAATTCCCTGT
Source organism: Trichonephila clavata (assembly GCA_019973975.1). NCBI lineage: Eukaryota > Metazoa > Arthropoda > Arachnida > Araneae > Nephilidae > Trichonephila > Trichonephila clavata. Next base: position 47,121 of record BMAO01032811.1, read on the forward strand.
ATAACAAGAATTGTTTTTGTATTTTTTTCCTTCAAGAAATGAGTATTGAATTTATATGTCTGTCATATATATATATATGTTAAATATTATAACAAGCTAACATTTTTGCATTTTTCTCTTCTAATTTTGTATCTTTTAGAAAGGCTGTAGACTTTAATGTCTTTTTAATTTACCTTCAATGAAAGGGGGAAATAATTAAATAGGGAACTGCCAACTTTTTTGACATCTGGGGAAAATGTTCGACTTAAATAAGTAGAGATTTTTCTCAGTATGAAGAACAAAGTATTAATAAATGGGGCTTCCAAATGCTTTTGTTTTTAAAATGGATATCAGTATGGAATTATACATAGCTTTATAAATGAACTTGTCATATACAAATTTTAAAGATTATTCTAAAATTGCTATGCAACATTTTAATATTTAATTTCCTTATGCAAGTTTAAGGAAGATGATGCATATTTTATATTTATTTGCTCCTTATTTAAATCTGTTCAGTTATGCTCATATTTTGCTTTTATTTAGTGTTCGTCTTGGAGTTTTTTAAAATATTTGTGCATTTTCATAGAGTAAAAAAAATATTTTTTTACAGCAAAGTAATATTCTACCAAAGTGGTGAAAAGATTTGCAAAAAGGATCAGTATTTTACATCAATTCTTTTCCTTTAAATTTAATTCTTGATTTGATATCTTTTCATTACTTGAAGTATTAAAACTTTATCCTTCCACATCAAGTACAGAATGTTGAAATTATTGAAGTAGAATCAATAGTATATATATATATTTTTGCACATACTGTAAATAGATGTTATACTGTTATAAAATCTTTTTCATTGACACTCTATTTTGAGAAAAGTCTAAGCCATATGTTATGGCTTTCAGTGCACTTATATGAATATGTTTTTAATAGATATACACTCATGTCCACAGTCAATTAAAGTAAATATAGCCACTAATTATATATATAATATACCAGTTAAATAACACAATGCACTTATAGCATCCAAGTGTTGAAAACTAAATCATGTACAGAAATAACTTCATTTTTAATATCACAATTTATTGTCTTTATTGTAGTGTTAGCATGTTTTATTTATGATTTTACTTAAAAGTAAGTATAGCTGTGTATCACAGATTTGAATAGATGCTTTTCGGATGATATAGGTTTTTATCTTTTTAATAGATGGTAGCTATCTGATTTTTTAAAAATCATATCTGAATAAATTTAATGAGAATTTAACATTTGTTTTAGTTTAAAAGCATTTATTGCACTTCTGAATTTTGATAACAATTTAAACATGTCCATTTGTGTGCTACAAAGTGTGCATTTTTGTATTTGCACATAAGCGAATAGATTTTTTCTACATCAAATGCCCATAAAATAGTTATAGTTATTGATTTGAAAAGAAGGGAGGTAATAAAAAATGCATGTGGACAAAATATGAAAAATGGGAATAATTGGTTTTGTAATAATTTTTTTTCTTTCTTTTGAATTAATATTTTTAAATTTGTAAGAAGCATATTCTTTACCTTTTTGAATTTTATTTCTTAAGAATATTCAAATGTATTACATTTTGTTTTGTTTAGAAAGCAAAATGTATTTGAATATCATTTATAAATTAGTTTATTTTTTAATACACTGGCATTAATCATTATATCAACAAATATATTTATAATTTCTGAGGTTAAAATATTTTGTCCATGTACTTTATAGTTTAAAAAATTTTATATACAGTGGTAAATTATTTCTTGTTCATATAACTTTTCCACCAGCAAAGAAAATTAGTTCTTTTTGAAAGATAATTCAAATTCTTTTTTTGTGTGTATGTTTTAATTTTCTAAAGTTTAAATAGAAACAAAATATTTAGTTTCTGTACACGTCACTTCTTCCATCATCTAACATGCTTATGCCAGAAGCTTATCATCATCACTTTGTTGTCCTGTATGATATATTTAGTTTTCATATACAAGATAATATGCCAGTGACCAATCTGGACTGTGTAGTGAAACGTCCACATAGATTACACATATTTTGGAAATGCTTTATTGAAAATGAAGCGTATACATTAATTATATATTATATACATATTGTTCTGTCGATTGACATGGTAATGTTTACAAAATTATCTGCTTTGTACAAACTTTTGTGGCAGCTTGCACTATACCTAGTTGAAAAATAAAATTGTGATGTATCAGTCTTATATCATTCTTTTTTTAATTTTAGTTCACGTTTTCAGAAATTCTTGCATGTGTAAATATTATGATACACTTCTGTTGAAAAAATTTATTTTTGTCATTTCTCTACCATAATTTTTAGTAAAATACTACATTTTAATTATTATAGAAACTTTTTGAATATGTTAAATTTTAAGAACGGCCAAACTACAGAAGCTAAATTAAGGATATCTAATATCTAGACAGAAAAACCAGTGGTATATATCTTGCGTATTGAAAGGTATTTGTATTGTAATGAAGAATTAAATGGTTAGTATAGTTATGGTAAAAAAAATTGTCTGATAGGAAGAAATGATAGTTTTTAAAGTGGAAATAATTCCATATAACTTGGCTTTGCTATATTCTTTTAGACTAAACACAGCAAATTGTAAACATAAAAGTGATTTTTTTGTTTGTTTGCAGAGCAAACACTGTACTTTTCCTTCCATGCTGCAGTCATACTTAGATTTGAATATTTACTACATCAAAACAAGTAATATAAAAAAAAAATATTTTAAGTTGGTTCCTATTTTGAATGGATGAATAGAGAAAGTATTTTATTAATGATTGAAAATTTGAAATGTATATATAGGGAGAGAGTGAACTAATAGTAGAAATTGAAGAAAGAGCTTGATTTATATACATTGTTGTAACAATGCACACCCGGTTTGGCTGGAAAACTGGTTTTTGATGCCTACTTTTGTCATTATTTTAATAGTTACATTGTTACAACAATGAAAACTAATCTAAGTTGGCGTCGAATACCGTTAATTAATTTAATGAATTAATATTTGAAAAAACTGTATTAACATTTAGAGTCATCCACTAGAAGTTTAAAAAATTTATTTGTACTTGAGTGGATGAATAAAAAGTATTTTATTAACGATTGAAAATTTGAACTAGATAAATATATATAGAATGAGCTGATAGTAAGAATTGAATAAGACAAAATTTGGGCAATTAAAATTAGCATTTAAGAATGTACTATTTTTAAAATTGTTGGGAATATATTCTGTTTGGATATTACTCTTCTGAAAAACCTTCAGTTACTTTGACTATTTGTGACTGATTACGTTGTATAAAAAGATAAAATAATTTTTTTGTTGTAACAAATTTTCATGGGGTTAGATTACAAGGGGCTGTGTGTTTATGCCCAGTGTTAAGAAATGGGCCCTAAATTCGATACATATTTTCAGATTGAAAAATGCTCTTGCATTAATATAGTTTGACTTTTCTGTTCTATAGAGAGCAGCATATTTTACAAGATTTCTATTTTTACTTTTTGAATTAATCAATTGTTTTCAATTCTTAAGTATGTACCAGATTTTAATTTCTTATTACGGTATTAAATTGATATTTCTCAACCTATGTATCGAGTTAGAAAAGGACATACTTATCAAATATTTAAAAATTTAAGGATGCTATATAATATATATATAGATGTACTTGAACAATGAACTTATGTTAATATTAGAAAGTTTTTCCATTTGAAAATGTGTATCAAATATAAACCATGCACTGTTAAATTAGGGAATGGCAGCTCAACCTTAAAACTGGAAAGTGTCGAAATGAAGTTTCCTGTTTGTTAAACATCTCTCAGAATTTTATTAAGAATTCATAGAAAAAACTGTATTTCATTAAATAATTTTTAGAAAAATTTAATTAAAAAGTTGCTCACGACTACAGCTGTTATTTATAAAAAAAATTACAGGGTTATCGACTTTAAGTGTAGTCAAGTTGTTAAAAGTTTATTGGATCTTTTTCAAAAATCTTTTCTTCTAAAGAAAAGTTGATATATTGGCAGAAATACTGCCTATATATAACAGGGGTAGCCAACCCGTGTGGCATGCGAAGGCATATTGAAATTTTTAAAAAAATAAATAATTTACAATTTTAATGAAATATGCTTTTCTCAGACAAAAATAACCCTTTGAAATTACAAGGACAGCATATAGTTTAAAAAAACATGGACCATAATTTCAGCTTTTGTCAAAATTAAGCTAGATGTGAATTTTTTCCCAGTTTCACATTTTGTTACAATTTGCCAGGAAGATGACGTTTTAACTTACGTTCAACATTTAAATGCCCTCTATTCCGATTTTGAAACTAGGTTTGAGAATTCTTTGACTTTGGTAATTACCACAGTAGGCAATGAATTCCTATGGTCACATTGAAAAAAAATATTGTTATATTACAAGATGAACTGATCGGAATAGGCAGTAACGACAAGACTGATGACAAATGTTGAAAATTTGTTATTTAAGCACCAGATTCATCCCTCCCATGAAAAGCATTTTTATTTGTTGCTCAGTTATTTTATGTATTAAATTTTAATTTAAAATTAACTATTGTTTCAAATGATGTACTTCACGACAGATAAAAATTTTAATCTTTTAAAGCAAGTAGCTCTATACCAGTTGTCAAAAAGATATTCAAGTTGATAAACATGCAAAATTAAATATTAGGTTTGCAGGGGGCTACCCAAAAGCGAAAAACATAGACAGGGGTCTATGAGACAAAAATAGTTTGGGAACCTTTGATGTAGAGCAAGTACTCCTTCATTGTGTACGCTGGCTTTCTAAAGAAAGTGCGTTCGCGAGATCTTGGGATTTGCGGAGGCGTGTTTTAAAACGTCTGGAAGAAACAATGAACTGTCCAGTAAGTGCGTGCAATTGAAGAATGCAGATCAGATTTAGCTTTCCTTACCGATATTATGGGGCATTTAAGATTTTTCCTACTCTCGTCGACCATGTATCTTTTTTTTTGTAAACAAATTCTTTTGCTTTTTTATTTTTTTTCCTCTCTTTTGGAGAAAAAAAGATTTAACACATTTCACAATAACACAGAAACTATCTACCAAAGTTAATAATCTTATGATCTATAATAGATTTAAAAATTTATTCTACATTTTGAAGGGTTCATTCAGTGCTAGGTTCAATGATTTTCAAAATTATAAAGAAATGTTGACCTTTTCACAAATCCTTTTTCAGTTTCTCTGCAAGACATAGTTACCCACCTGAAATTGTTGACCCATAGCACCATACCACACTGAAAAGCAAATATATGGAATTTATTTGAACTGCAAATGATCCGAACTATATATTAAATTTTGGAAGTTTGTACCAACAAGTAATTTTCCAAATTTACATGAACTGTCTAAGACATTGTTTGAGATTTGGATTAGCATAAGTTTGTGAACATAATGAAATAAAACATAGCTCAAAATTAACTGATATGCACCTAAAACAAGATAATTTTAAGAACTAATCCTAATATAGATGACTTTATAAAAAAACCCACAAATTAAAAAACTATAAACGTAATAATAATTATTTGGAATTCCATGTTTTTCAAGTAATTTATTTTTAATCTCTACCAAACATAACTGATTGAACACGTAAAAATTTTATTAAATAAATCCAAGTTTGTACTTTTGTGTCTAATTAATTACATTATCTTCAAATTTCTTCTACTAAAAATTTATATGAAAAAAAAAGTGTATTATCCGCAAAAATCCTGTTGTTGCTAATGCCACCTGTCTGACGTAGTCAGATCGAAGCTCATCATGGCATCGGGCTATATTGTATGCCTGTCGTTAGCCGTAGCTTTGAGCAACATGCTGGTGAGAATACGATTTGGCTCGGTTCCACTCGAATTTTGAGGGAGTGGTCAGGGGTTTCCCACTTCTCTGCCTCTTCCACCGACCACATGAGAGGACTTGCGGCTCGACGGCTATTTAGAGTACCTCCATGCCGCGAAGGCAACTACACATTTACAAACATCCATGTCTTCTCCAGGATTCGAACCCATGCCCTACGGCACAGCAATCAGCGTCGCTAACCACTATGCCGGATGGGCGACGCAAAAATTTATAATAAGCCTATAATTAATACTTTTTCATATTTTTTTTTGGAAAAATTGGAAGGGGCACGCATGTCTTTATCAGATAGTGGCATTAGTCTCAAAAAGGTTGGCCACCCCTGGTCTATAATATGAGGTGTGTGTGTGATACATAGAAATTATTTATTATAATATAACAAGTACTTTCTTCTCTGACAGTACTGTATATTGGAAAAACAAATTTTCACTTAGTTTATTTATTGTGAAGTCCCACTTGTGTGCATGCATGACATAACAATTAAGTAGAGAATATGTACTCTTTTCTAGTTTAAATTATAATATTGTGCACACGTTTCACCTTGGATTATTTCACTAATTTAAAATAAAATTCTATCCGCGTCATCACAAAACTAAATTTTATCGATGTTCTCAATCATTTTATTTTAGTTGACCAGTCTATCTTACAGGCTATCTGCTCAGGGACGTCTTAAAACTTCTTGAGGACTTACACAAATGTAGGCCCCATCTATGACCCATAAACGTAAACAGTGCATAGCATATGTTGTTGCCGCGGGGGTTAAGCCGCTGAGTTATGCCGGTGCGATAATGTTCTGTTACAGGCAATACTGTGGAGTGCACCGGTATTTGCTCCCGATGAAGGCTGCGTTGAACGAGAGCTGGAACAATGCTGGGGCGCAGGTGCTGGCTGGAATTGTTGAAGTAAGATCATGTCTCTGCGTTGGTGTCCTCTCTCCTAGGATTCCAGAGTCTCTTTAAAGGTGGAATACGTCCCGCCCACGAAAGTGACGCGTGATGTATAGTAACTTCTGTTTGGACGTATTCCGTGAAACCGTTCTTCCATTGGTCGAAAGTTCCCCTTCGCGCGGTGTACTTTGAAACCGCGGCTTAGCGTGGGAACCGTGTGGCACCTTACTGTCGGCTAGATCAAGGAAGGTCAAAGGTTGACTTCCCTTAGGACATCAGCGCCGGGGTGTCCACCCTGGGATACTTTCCCACGAGAAACTGCTTGACCGTCATTTGTTCCCCACGGGAAATGGGTCTTTAATGGACACCGCCGCATACTCCCCCTCCAGTATCATCGTGATGATACGAAATAATCAGGGAAGTGAACGCGACGACCAGAACGAGTTTTCTGAAGGTTTGGCTTGGTCTCTGTATCACTCTTTTCTATGTGAAGAGTATCGTCGACATTATGCGTAAACGCAGGTTTCAGCCTATCAATTGAGATCGATGTAGGCTTGCCGTGAATGTTCACTTTGTAAAACTTATCCCTGCGTTTTATAACAAGGTACGGGCCGTCATAAGGTGCTTGAAGTGGTCGACGAACTGAATCTCGTCTCACAAACACGTGTGTACACTTGTGTAGCTCACTGTGCACAAAAATAGTTTGCTTACCCCGCGAACGTGGGGGTTTGGGTTATAGATGCTGCATGCGAGTTCGCAGTCGTTTAACAAATTGAACTGGATCACTTGCCACTTTAGTTGCGATGAAAAATTCACCTGGTAATCGGAGAGTATTGTCATACACTAATTCCGCTGATGTGCAGCCCAAGTTTTCCTTGAGTGCCGCTCGAAAACCGAGAAGAATAGTTGGAAGAATTTCTGTCCATTTTTCTGTTGCATGGCACATGATTGCTGCCTTTAGTGGACGGTGAAATTCTTCGATTAGCCCGTTGCTTTGAGGGTGGTACGCAGTGGTGCGTATTCGCTGTACCCCCAGTAGTCTAGCAAAAGCTAGAAATAGGGAGGATTCGATTTGGCGTCCCTGGTTGGTAGTGATTGTAGTAGGAACACCAAAACGAGCAATCCAAGTTGAGTAAAAAGCGTCCGCTACTGTGGTTGCTTTAATGTCAGGAATAGGTGTATCTTCTGCCCATCTGGTGAAGCGATCAATTGCGGTCATGCAGAATGTAGATCCTTGCGATGGTGGAAGTGGACCGATTAGATTTATATGCAGTGTCACTGAATTTCTGAAGTGGTGCTACCGTATGTCTGTGCACTTTAGAGCGTTGACAAGGTATGCATTGTCGAGCCCAAACTGTGCAATCTTTGTTAATGCTAGGCCACACAAAACGATTACGAACTAATTTAGACGTGGTTCTAATTGCAGGGTGAGTTAAATTATGAACGCTATCAAAACAAACTTTCCTAAACTTTTGAGGTACATAGGGACGTACAGTATCAGTTGACACATTGCAATATAATTCTAAGTCAGAATTAGGAATTTTAATCTTTTTTAATTGCAAGGAATTATCTGAATTTAATAAGTTAATTAATTCGTTATCTAATTGAGCTGATGCGATTTCGTTTTAATCGATCGGACCTGGCATTGTGATTTCTTTAATGTGCGACAACGTGCGCTCTTATGGTCTATAAAGATTGTAAACTTATGTCCTTCTAGCATAAACCTAAAGTGTTTGATAGCTGGATAGACTTCCAATAGCTCCCTGTCGTAAGCACTATATTTAGTTTCGGCAGCATGAAGTTTCCTAGAATAGAAGGCTAAGGGTTCGAGTCCTGTTGCTGTGTTTTGATTAAATGCCCCACCTATTGCGTAATCCGATGCATCTACTTGAAGTATAAGGGATGCGTTTGGCTTAGGGTGTGTTAACATTGCAGCGTTTGCAAGTTCTTGTTTCGATTTCTCAAAAGCTGCAGTTGTTTGATCTGACCAGAAAATTTTACTTTTATCGTTTTTCTTGGAACCTTTTAAAAATTCACTAAGTAGAGCTTGTGTTTGCGCTGCATGCGGTATAAATCTGCAATAGAAATTTATCATTCCTAAAAACTGCCGCAATTCACTAACAGTTTCCAGTTTTTTACAATTGATTATTGTTTCTACCTCATTAGGTAGAGGTTTTGTTCCGTTTTGGGTAATGAGATGGCCTAAAAATTCTATCTCCGGAACACCCAAAACACATTTCGAAGCGTTGAGTTTAAGTCCATAACTGTTAAGTTTTTGAAGTACTTTAGTTACATGTTGCTTATGTAAATTTTTGTTTTCTGAGAAAATTAAAATGTCATCCAAATAGGTGTAACAAAAATAAAGGCCTCTTAAAATTTCATGCATAAATCGTTGAAATGTCTGAGCCGCATTCTTTAAACCAAAGTTTAAGTACGGAAATTAAAATAAACCAAATGGGATGATTATTGCTGTCTTGGGTATACAAGGGTGGCCAACCTTTTTGGGAAGCGTGCCACAATTTGATAAAAAAAAGTTACGCGTGCCACTTCCAATTACTCCACCAAACTAAAAAATATACAAAAGTGAAGAAAAGTTACTTATAGGCTTATTATGGGTTAGTTACACCAAAAACATATTTTTAAATGCAAGTTCTATATAGTGAAATGTAAAAAGAAAATGGTATAACAAAAAAAACATATTTTACATATAAGCTTATATATTTTATTGTTGATAAACTTTTATAGGATGAGTCAGTTAGCTTAGGTACAAAACAAAATAAGCAACTTGAAACATTTAATTTTAAATGATTATTAAGCAATCAGTACTTTCTTAATGTGGTTTTTGAATTTGTAGTTTTTTTTTACTAAATCATCTATATTTGGATTAGTTCGCGAAGATGCTAACAAAATTAGGTATTTTAGTGCATATCAGTTAATTTTAAGCGATAGTTTGATCGAATTACGTTCATAATAGGAAACATTTCTTGATAAACATATGTTGATCCAAATCTACAACAATATCTGACCGCTAAATCATGTAAATTTGGAAAATTGTTTGGTAGCGCAAATTTCCAAAATTCGATGTAATTCGGATTATTTCTGGTTAAAATAATTTCCTTATATTTGCTTTTCAGAGTAATATGCTGCTGTAGGTCTATAATTTTAATTTGTACCTGAGGTGGGTAACAATTAATGTCTTGAAGAGAAATCGAAAAAGGATTAGTGAAAAGTTAAGTATTTTTTTATCATCTTTAAAACCCTCAAACCTGGCACTGAAAGAATCCTGCAAAATGGATATTAAATTTTTAAATCTATTATAGTTCGGAACATTGCTAACTTTGGCTGGTAATTCCTGTATTAATGGAAAATGAGTTAATTTTTTCTCTCCAAAATCCTGACAAAAAAGCAAAAGTTTGTTCACAAAAGAAGATATATGACCAACTTAGGTAGGAAAAATACAATTTTTTCCCTGTGATCTTAAATTTGAATTGCTTAAATGTTTCATTATATTGGTAAGAAAAGCTAAGCAGCACAGCCAATTTTCACTCCTGAGAAGCGAGCATTCACTGGGCAGTTCATCCTTTTCTTCCAGATATTCAAAAACACATTCCCTCAAACTCCAAAATCTCGCAAGTGAATTGCCTTTTAAAAGCGAGCGCACACTACAATGAAGGAGAGTAACTCGCCATTTTCTTCCATTTCTTCAGGGAAAAGCGTACGAAATCTTTGTCGATTCAGAGCGCGAGCTCGCATTTCGTTGATACAGCGCACCACGGGGTCAACAACGAAAGCACAAAGAGCTTCTTGATGATATTTGAAAACTTTTCTACCCAAATAATTTTCAAGCAATGCAACAAAATCTTTTATTTTGCCAACCATGCAAGGTGCTCCATCTATGCAAACACTGTCTAATTTTATCCATTCTATTTCATTAACTTCAATTACATTTTTAAGTTCCTTAAAAATGTTTTCACCTGCTAGTTGGCGCAAATCAAGAAGTTCTTCCACAGTATCAAAATTACTGTTCGTGTAACTCACAAAGATGCTTAACTGCGCATTGTGTCTGTGATATCACAACTTTCATCCAAAGTTAATAAGTCCAAAGGCAATTTGTTTTCCAACATCCTGGCTCATGTAATGTATACGACGCATGACGGTATTTTTAAACAAATCTATTTTATCAACCATATTTTTGACATTTAGATCACCGACATTTTGGGTAAAAATTAAAAGGCTACTTTTTATTATCTCCTCTCCGTCATAATATGTTTTTCTTGCGGGCTACAACAAAGTTCATTAGAAGCCTTCACTATAGTTTGCATTTCGTCATTTCTCTTCTAGAACAAAGATTTCTTTTTTTTTTTATTGATAAATTCTGTTCGCAAATTTGACCCAACAGGATATTTGCTGTTGAAATCACTATGCAATTGTTTGAAATGACATTCCAAGTTAAATTTCTTTGGAACTGCTATACAAATTCCACATATCAAACAAACAGGCTTGGAAGAATTTTGATGTGTAAACAAGTATTGTTCTTCCCAAACAATTTTAAAATCACGTGCTGCAATATCCTCTTCATAATTTCTTTTCGATGTCGAAGGTTTACTCATAAACATTGAAAATTAAAAAAATTTTTTAACCAACTACGCTCAACACTAAAATCTAAAAACCATTTTAGAAAAGTAGAAAAGCTAAACTTCTTGCTAAACAGAGTTTAAAATCAACTGAGTCTGACAGCTAGAAACAATTTGCCAATGTAACGCTACAAATTTTCTAGGCTCCGAATCCAGCATTCTGATTAGTCATGGAAGCATGTTCTCACTCCATCTGCTTTATAAAGCGGCTATTTTGTGCAGATACAATTACTTCTATTGTATCAACAACTGTTCTCCTAACATATTGCAGAATTACTTCTTGACGTTACAGAAATTGTAAATAGCCAACACCTTCAGAAAGACCTCTTTATCCGACATCACGCAAACAGCTGTAAACACTAAATTTCAGCACTTCAAGGGGAAGCTAAAATTCGAATAGAAATCCGAGATGTTAAAAATTAACCACGCCCGAGAGAGGGCAGACTCAACCCTTCGAGAGAGAGAGAATTTATTTGTTTTTAGTCTCAAGTTACTCAACACTTTTCTCGGAACGTAAAAATGCTGTGGAATTGTAAGTTTTGGAGCATGATCTCGTTTTTGGCGCTATACTGAAGAAAAGAAAAAATCTTGCTTAGCGCCTTTAAAATATCTCACGCTGAAAATTTCTGTTTCGTACATATTCTCTTCATGATAATTTTCTATTGTAACTCAATTAATTCAGTAATTATTTTATAAAATTTTTGTAATTTTTCAATAAGTCTTCGCGTGCCACATTTACGACTCCCGCTTGCCACAATGTGGCACGCGTGCCGCGGGTTGGTCACCCCTGGTATATCATCTTCATGAATTGGAATGTGGTGATATGCCCGAGCAATGTCTAATTTTGAGAAAATTGTTTTATTAAAAAGTAGTTGGCCGAAATCTTGAATATGCGGTATCGGATATGCATCTATGATTGTGGCTGCATTAAGTGCTCTGTAATCACCTACTTGTCGTATTCCGTTAGGCTTTTTGTTTACAACATGTAACGGAGAAGACCAATTGCTTTTCGAAGGACGTCAAATTCCCTGTTCCATCATGTATTCGAATTCTTTTTTAGTTTGTTCGTAAACTTCCGGGCAAAGTCTCCTAGACTTAGCGTGGATGGGTTGACCTTTAGTTTCGATGAAATGCACTGTGTCATGTTTCACAATTTTGTTATGAATAGATGGATTGGTTAAATCAAGGAATTGTTTTAGAATATCGTTGTAAATGGAATTTTCGGAAACAGTTTTAATGTGCAATTGGTTATTTCGTTCTAAGTTGCCTAGACTACTAAGGTTCGTGAGTGTATCAATGAGTTTACGTTGTTTTAAGTCCACAATTAAGCCAAAATGTGCTAAGAAATCAGCTCTTACTATAGGAATGGAAACATCAGGGATTATGAAATCCCATTTTAAATTTCGCCTAAGCCCAAAACTTAAATTAATAGTTTTGGTACCAAAAGTTTTTATTTTAGTATTATTTGTAGCGAACAGTTCAAAAGAATGGTTTGGTGCTATGTTTTTATACTTAGGTGGAGGAATGCAGGAAACATCGCTACCTGTATAAATTAGAAACTTCATATTGGTACCTGCATCGTACAAGTGTAACCGATTTGATGTTTTAGCCGCTACACAATTTCCAGCAATTTGATTTGGTGTAGCGGCAAATTCTAGTTTTTTTAATTAAACGCACATGGTGCAATACATTTACGGGCTTTCTCTCCGAACTGGTTGTGATAGCGACAATAGGAAGGATTCCGATTGTTATTATTAAAGGTACGGCTGCGCGAACGCTTACGGGAATTTGTAATATTTTACCTGTTTCTTTCCCTGCTTAAGCGATTAACTTGCGTAGTGAGAGCTTCAATTTGCTGCGCTAGCAAAGAAACGATTGAAAGCACGTCTGTGTTCGAATTTTCGCTGTGAGACGGAATATACAATAGGTTGTGAACTCTGTTATTTGGCATACCTTGTACGCGATGTGTGCTAATTGCGAAAGGTTGTTAGTTGAAGTTGATAAAATAGCTTCTACGTTAACCGGTAATCGTTGCATCCAAAGATTTTTAAAAAAATCTTCACTAATTTTGTTCAGTGAAAGTTCGCGCATTTGTCTAAGTAAGAAACTTGGTTTCTTATAACCTAGCTGTAAATCAGACAGTTGTTTTTTTATTTGTTGTGTTTCGGTATCCTGAAACTCAGAAATTAATCTGTTTTTAAGAGTTAAATATTCATCAGTTACCGGAAGATTTAAAATTATGTCTGATACGTGTTCGAGCGTCTCTGAATCAATATTTGCAATTAAATGAGAAAATTTCGTTTCGTCATTTGTGATTCTGGCTAAGCTAAACGCGGTCTCGCATTGTTTTAGCCAAAGAGGTATGTTAGTTTTCCACACCGGTAGAATTTTAACCGTTACTCTGTTTACAAACGAAATGTCTTCTCCTGACTCGGTTATTTTCTCTGCGAAAGGAAAAAAGAAAGAAAAAAAACCAAGAAACACCCCTAGTAAATACAAAGAATAACTGCAAAAGAACGAATTTCATTTCCTACCCTTAGGCGACAAACGGGATAACACAGTGACACGTCAATGGAAGGAATACCAGTACATAAGATCAAATGAGTTGAAAGGGAGTTTTACGGTACCTTGTGGTTGAAGGTGTGGCCGCTGGGTTAACTCGTCCGATTAATGAGACAGCTGAGTCTTTTATGGCCTTTTCCAACCGTAGGGTAGCCGATGATCATTCCAGTAGGGTTGAAAGTTGTCTGTCACTGCATTGTGGGGGTTCTGTAATTGAGAAGGGGAAGGCTCCTTTCAAAATTTTCTCCTGGGGCGGGGAACGGCTTTTTGCATGATTCCTTCTGCTTGCATCACTGCGGTGCTTTAGTAATAATTTTTGAAATTTCACAATAAACTGTGTTGACCAGCGTTTTCTCGCTCGTTTTGGAAAATGCTCTTTTATCGGAGGGTCACCAATGCCGCGGGGGTTAAGCCGCGGTGATATGCCGGTGCGAGCGATAATGTTCTGTTACAGGCAATGCTGTGGAGTGCACCGGTATTTGCTCCTGATGAAGGCTGCGTTAAACGAGAGCTGGAACATGCTGGGGCACAGGTGCTGGCTGGAAATGGAGATAATGTTGAAGTTAGATCATACCTCTGCGTTGGTGTCGCTCTTGTTGGTGTTCTCTCTCCTAGAATTCCATAGTCTCTTTAAAGGTGGAATACGTCCCGCCCACGAAAGTGACACGTGATGTATAGGCACTTCTGTTTGGACGTATTCCGTGAAACCGTTCTTCCATTGGTCGAAAGTTCTCCTTTGCGCGGTGTACTTTGAAACCGCGGCTTGGCGTGGGAACCGTGTGGCACCTTACTGTCGGCTAGATCAAGGAAGGTAAAAGGTTGACTTCCCTTAGGACATCGGCGCCGGGGTGTCCACCCTGGGATACTTTCCCACGAGAAACTGCTTGACCGTCGAGACGTCATTTGTTCCCGACGGGAAATGGGTCTTTGATGGACACCACCGCATTGTCAAATACTCGTACAAACTCGAAAAAATAAATGTGTATGACTTGCAATTGCACAAATCTGCTCGTCCGACTGCCCCTTTTTGAATTAATGAGTAGTAATGGTGGTAGACATAGGCCAACAGGGCGAACAGTTATCACTTGTAGCTAGTTCACATATAGTCCGAAATTCCTTGTTTTTCTGAGAAAACAACCGGAAATAACATTTGGCTGTTGAAATTATTCGAATCATGATCTTATTAAGGCTGAATCGAGAACAACATGAGGCTCCCATTGTGATAGAGGCCCTGGACTTGGGATCATGCCTTAAGACATCCCTGCGTCTACTCACAGTATTTTGATGAGATTATTAAGAGTTACCACACAACTCAACCTAAAATTAATGTTTTCTTGGTTTTTTCTTTTTACCAGCTTAAAATAATGGCATAGAGCAGGATCTCTTGGAAACCACGTACACCTCCTGCGAATGTTTACTTAAAAGATAAAATTTTGTATTTGGTATTGAACTTTATTTTTCGGAGTTCCTCATTTTTTTAACCAGGACTAAGATTTTTAAGTTCTTTAGACGGAGAAGGATCCCAAAACAAGTTTGTGTGGCCCTTAACTGCTCAGCATATTGCCGGATGAGTTCTCCAACACTTCACCTAAAAGTGTTGTTTAAAACGTTAGCACAAAAAGTGTGCAGCGTACCATCCATATAAGCCAGTAACTACCTCCACATCATGGTGATTATTTTGGTGTGGTGGTTAAGTTACTCGGTTTCGGACCCAAAGGTCCTGGTTTCTGTCCTACCGTATACGCACCACTTCATTGGTGACCCTGGCTGGAACTCAGAAAAAGGCATCCTTCTGAACTGTGGTGGCACCATCTATCCACCGCAAATGCAACCAAAGCCGTCGCATAGTGACGCAATTCTCAAGCCGTTGCATAGTGACACAATCTTCAAGCCGTCACATGATGACGCAACCCTCAAGCCATCACGCACGAATGACGCAACCAGCAAAGCCGTCAAAACTAGAGACGCAGCAGCTAACACGCTCAATATAACAACTACATCATTCGTTCACCTATCTACCAACTCACTGGTACGGGAGTGAGTAGCGATACCATCTATATAAGCCAGTAACTACCTCCGCACCATGATGATCATTTTGGGGTAGTGGTTAAGTTTCTCGGTTTTGGACCCAAAGGTCCCGGGTTCTGTCTTCGGGATAAGTGCGCCACTTCAAGTGTATTTCGTCACTGAATACGATTTTATTCCAGTAATTAAGGGCCAGGAATGATATTTCTTGACTCAGTATAAAGGTCTCATCTGAGGTGATAACTATTATGGAATTGATTTTCTTAGCCAATAATTCTCTCTGGAGTCTTACGAGGATGCACGGAGCAAAAAGAAATACTCAAAAATGAACACATGGACATACTCATTTTGAAACGAGTTTGTATCAGATTTGAACGCATGTTTTATCGTATGTGAAACATTGCATGTACTCAAATTTTCAAAAAATGGTTAATTAACACTATGAAACAAATTAAAAAGATATTTAGGATTACAGAAGTTTTTTTAATATACTAGCTACATATTTTAAAAATTGGGGTTCAACAACAAATTTAGTTCTCATAAATCTTTCGAACTATTTTTCGTATCTACCCGCTACCCGCGGAAGAACACATGAGAACTAGATTATTTTGATTTTGTGTTTTGACTTTAAATCAAAGCAAACTTTTTACTTGACTTCTGAATTTCTCTTAATTGTTAGTGCTTTGTTTTTAATATAAGACTATAATAGGAATTTAGCGATATAAATGTGATAAAAATCTGCCTTTTTTTGGCGGATTATTTAAAAAGACAGTGTTATGAATTTAAGGTATGTGGCTACCTTCGGAGCACTTTATTAAAACATGTAAATTTTCAACAAAATAAACACTTTTTTCGGCAGAAGTGTAGTATAGGGAGGTGGGGCTTTGGATTTGGCGATTTTATTATAGATATCGTCGTGAGATAACGAATTTATTCTAGCTTCCGGACACCTATCGCTATGTTGAGTAGCTTGGCGATCGATTTTGGTCGCCAAAAGAAATCGACATCACCAAAGCCCCCCCCCCCCCAAACTACACTTTAACCAAAATACCATCATTATTTGTGCCAAGAGCTATAAAATTTGTAATACTTTTGAAATGTGTCAATTTTTTTTGCAAAAACTCAATTTTTTAAAAAAACAACAACAAATTTTTTAAAATTGTGTGTGCAATAAAATACATAAATATATGCACAGAGATTAGATTATAGTATATAATACAAATAAAATTAAATAAAAAAATTTCTGAAAATTTCAATTCAACATCTTAAAAAGAAATCCATTTGTAAACTTTACCGTGAAGCCAAAAAAAAAAAAAAAAAAAAAAAAAAAAAAATAGTTTCTCAGACAATGCTTTGAGAGATTTGAATACAATATGAAAAATGTTCTACTATAGTTGTACATTTCTTAAACTCACTATATTTATAGCTCAAACTCTCCTTAGCTTCATATTTAACTAATTTTTTAACCCTTTTGCTGTTTACAGGAGAGTTTTGTATACTTTTACAATATAATAATAATATTGTCGAGTTTATAGTAAAACTTTAATGAAAAATTGCAATTAGGATCTTTTACACAAAATTCTAACTAATGTATTCAAATAATATTTATACAGTACATAAATAATGGAACATCTTTATATGTATTTGGAATTAAAATATTTGTAATACTTTTAAAAGTTTAAACATGCCAAATTTTATGCAACAACTCGATTTTTTTTAAAATTAATTAATTTTTTTTCATAAAAAAAGCAATGAAGTACATAAATATATACTCAGAGATTAGATTTTGATTCATAACATAGATAGAACTAAATGAAATATGTTCTGAAAATTTAAATTCAATATCTTAAAAATATTTTGTGTACGGATCAGCATCCAGTTTTTTTAACTCCAATTTCAGCTTTCTAATTATGCTATAACTTTGCTTCTAAGTATTGTAGAAACAAAAATAGAGTATGTTTGGAATCTGAATTGTATGGGTTGTAAAATAAAAACACAAAAGAAATTTTCACCAAAACGGCGAATTTTGTGTAGTCACATATCTTAATAAAATTTACTTGATTCATAATAAGTCATAGTGTTTAATTTTTTCGGGTACTTGCTTATACGCAAATAATAATTGAAGTATTCTTTTGCAACATTGGAATAATTTTAGTTTTATTTTCATGTTGAACTTTAAAATGGCGTGCATGTCTTGAAAAAAACAAGTCTACAAAATAAATTTTTGTTTTCAATTATTAATCTTTTTAAGAGACTAATTTCTTGTAAATTTTAAAGAACTTTTTTAGCTTATTGGTAAACTTATAGAAAATGTCTTTAAAGTTTCATAAAGAAATTATTTTAAAAAGCTTCAACTATTACAAGAAATTTATTTTATGATTTTTTTCACTCTCATTTTCAAATATTAAAAGAATCAAAATTTACTGGAAATAACAGAATGAGCAAAATTAATTAGTAAAATTAGCGACATCATATAAAATGAAGTACATGGTTGTTAATTCAACGCGTACGACACATGCGAAATACGAGCTGCCTACTTGGCGAATTATCTTGAAAGTTGGCACTTCTGCGATGATACGTACTTTTTTGTTTCACACAGTAAATGCAAAAATAATTATGATTTTTAAAGTTAAAAGGTAAACACTTCATAAAATGTGAATTAAATAATATATAAGATGAAGAAAATAAAATTTACAACTTAGGTATCACATATTTATATCCCTTAAAATTTGCTGTTAAAAATTCGTATTAGATACAACAGTTTCGAAAATAAATGCCATACATACTCATTATTTAAAACATAAACAAACTCAAAAATGAGTACATTACATTCTCATTTTGCTGTTTCATTCTCAAATTTGATACGGTACCAGATTCAAACATGAGAATGTGAAGTTTCAATTTTGAGTACGTACTTGTTGCCAAAATTGAGTAAGTGCGATTTTCAAATTTGAGTATGCTTGCATCGGAGCTATTTTGAGAATGTGAAGTACTCAAAAGTGTGTGTGTGAGCAGTTTGAACTCAATTCTGAATCCTCATTTTTCGCAGTGTGCTCTTTACTAATTCGTACTAGAAACTTGTTTGTCCCAGATGTCTTACTCTTCCGATTTTGAGAAAGTGTCTCCAAATCGTTTTCCTGATTAATATCTAGGAAATACTGTTTTTGCACTTCAAACTTCTGCAGACGAATCCCTTGCAATCATAATAGTTATGTTGACTCAGGTTAACAATTTAGTCTTTTCCTGTGTGTAGTGTCTATTTTTTCCGTAACCATGAGAATTAGACAATCAATCGAAACCCTTACAATAGCAGCTGAAATGTAACACGCGAATATGCTCTACGTGGGATGACAATGTGGTCAAACGCATTTCGAAAAGACCAGCTTCCCTTCATAACAAAATGTAGTTTAAATGATTTTCAGGTTGGAAATCATTGTGGAAAGACAAATTTTTTGAAAATGAAGCTTGTCCCAATTAATTTGCAGCATCTGATTCAAGGATGTCAGTTCAGCCGCAAACTTATATCTTTACCCAAACAATGTCGCCAGCCCGACTGTGGCTGTTTTTCTTAGTGATACAATGAGCTTGAGATCGAGAGTTCCTGAGATACTCCAGATCCTTATCCGCTAGGAGAATCGTTTATACAGAATAAGGACTCATCGATGAACAATACACTGGCTGACATTGCTGTGGTGTTCAATCGACGTAATTCAGAGCCCATTGTAATCGAGCACTTCTGTGAGACGATGTCAAGGACACCCGAACATTGTTGGTCATTTGTGACATGGATGTCTTTTATTCTGTCATTTACAGTTTGGTTTGTTGGGTTATCACTATTCCTGATGACGTCGCAATGCTCAAAAAATGTTTATAAGTTGAGCTCCTCCGATAACGCCGAGCTTGTAGACGCAGACTACGGTCTTTGCAGCAGGTTATAACCCTAGAACGTCCACTACTAGGTCTTCGTGACATTCAATGTTCATTTTGATAGCAATTCCCCTAGTGGCTGGTTATCAAACGGTTGACATTTAAGGAGCAGGTAACTCCGACATTCGGGTTTACTGGAACGGATGCATCCAATAGTAAACTAGCGTATGTTTTCACTCAAATGCCGTCAAATGAGCATCGAACACGAATGAAATAGCAACTGTGAAATGTGTGAACCTGCTTTTATATATATCGTAATAAATAGTCCTATGTGTGGTTACGTAAATATTTAACTGTGAAACTGATTTTGAATTTCATTGCATCACAAATTCTATGTTACTGTAACTTTTTTTCTCGAGTAATGCTAATTTTATTGTTGATATTTTGAGACAAAGTGTGTTATTTTTGAAAATCAAAATTGAATCCTTCAAGAAAAATGAAATTCCTAACCAATGTTACAGATGTCAATAATTTTTCCATCACTCCAAATATTGCAGTAGAATATCTCGTTGTCTTAAATATGGTGAATACCTTCAAGCAAAAACATGGAATAAACCCAAAGATACACCTTCTAAATGATGCAGTCGTGAAGGACTCCATACTGATAATTATTCAGAATATCCTGAATACTCTAAAATGTTATACATCCATCTCTAACTATTAAAACCTTTTCTATAATTAAAAAAGTACTTATTTTTCTCAGATACCAAACTAGATAAATCTAAAAAATTCAGAAGAATCTTTTATTCCTCAGATTTGCTATATTTGGTTCTTCCCCGCTTTTTTCTTTCTCCCTCTAAATGCAAGCTGATATACTAACTACATCAAACACAGAATAAAGATTTTATTGTGAGCATCATATATATAACTCAGACATTATTAAGATTCAAGAACTTTCCTTAAGCTCTGATAGAATCTCTCATTAAGGTGGGGGCACAGCCTATCACTATTAACAACAGTTCACCACCTAATAATCATTCCAACTTGTTGTTCCGAAAACATCTAGATATACATTAAAACAAGAAACAGCATGTATTCAGCTTGCTACCATTTATTATCTCTCTCCTTTAGTCAACATTATCAGTAGTTAGAAAATATTCTTAACTACTCAGCTATTTTGTCATAAATGTTTTCAATGCTTAACATCCCTCCTGGAAAAACTAATGGATCAGGTAATATATGAGTTCAGACAATAGTTTAGTTTCATTATAGCAGCCTCTATTACATTCACCCTCTCCCTTTCTTTATCTATAATAATTATAGTAACTCAGTCATCAATTTTTCAAGTCTTAAAAATAAATGAAAATAAATTCTCTTAAAACACTAAAAGTATATATACCCTCAACCGCTACCAGAGCTAAGCTTTACTTCATATAAAAGGTTCCTTAATTTATTTCCAGTCCCACTCCAAACGCTCACACAATTAATTAGTTTAAATTTAACGAGCAAATAACCTCAGAGTTTTCACAGGCAATGCAATTACACATTTATAATTTTAACAAACTTGATAACACAATAAATTCTTTCACTACACCTCTTAAAAATTATATTCACTTACCAAATATAGCTATAACAATTAACTCTTCGCACCTATGTCTTCCACTCTACATTCGAAATTTAGTTAAAAATCATAGAAGCAACAATGGCAACACAGCAGATATTTTCGCTTTTCAGTCAATCTTGGCATTGATTGCAAGAATTTATTTCATTAAAAAGAATCCTTTGAGCTAGACTGTTAACATGACCATCATGTTAGTCATCCTTTTAATTGTTAGTATTGCTTGATTTTTGACTGTAAAATGAACTATATTCCAAAAACCTTGCCTATTAGTTGTGGAATAAAAACAGTTTCCGGGAAGAATTATAACCTTCGCAACTTGTGAATCAAAGATGCATCTTAATTTAACAAAGCAAAACAATGGAAGTTGATGTAACCCCAATTATATACAAACTAGATGTTAGCCACCACGCTTTGCTTGGTATTTCATTATGTTTTATAAATATATATTGTTTATGTATATATACATAAATTATTGATATCTAAGTCCTAGCATTAAGAATTCGATTGTATTGAAAAATATACTTATACCTGTAACTCTCGCCTCTTGATAAAAAAAAAAGGAAAGAACTTCTAATTTTTATTTTCTAAAAATCTCTAAAATTGAAGTATAGAATGATGCTAGCACTTTCTTAACCCTATAACCAAGTGGATTTCCGCAAAACCAATTTTCGGTGGATCTCTACTCCACCAAACATGCAAGCTAAATTTCAAGTCTAAATCTGATAGAGCAAAAACAAAATTTTTACTATCAATACCCCCCCCCCCTTAATCTCGTTGAGAGTCGTTCTCCAAAATAACCGTTCTTAACGGATTTCAATTCAACAAAAGAAAAATGCAAACCAAATTTCATTATTACAGTCCTTGTAGTTCGAAAAAAGGATTTTTTTTTGTCAATGCACCCCTGTAACCCCTTTCTCCCCCAGGAGTTGATTTCCGATCCCTATTCAACAACAACAACAACAAAAAACAAACAAACATGCTTAACCAATTTCAAGTATGTGGGTCTAACAATTCAGAAACAGGAATTTTTTCTATAACTTCCCTTGACCCCTCGCAACACTCCTTGGGGGTCGATTTTTGTTTCATTCTTTGTTAGAACACTTTTCCATAAAAGGAACATGCCTACCAATTTTCAAGCAGGTAGATCTAATAGTTTAAAAACGGAAATATTTATCTATTACGCCTCTTAATCCCCTGAAATGAAACTTGAGGGTTGATTTTCGTGAAACCCATTTTGTAGCGGTTCTCTACTCTACGAAAGGAATCCAAATTTCAAGACTGTACGTCTAATAAGTTAAAATTGGAAAAAATTATCTATAACGCCCCTTAAGTCCCGCAACGCCACTTGGGATCGATTTTCACGAAACCCATTTTGTAGCGTATCTCTACCCTATGAGAGGAATATGCTTACCAAATTACGACTGTGCGTCTAATAGTTTAAAAATCGGAATAATTATTTACATCTCCCCTTAACCTCCCGCAACACCTCTTGGGGTCAATTTTACCAAAATCCATTTTGTAGCGGATATTTATTCCATGAAAGAAACGTGCCTACCAATTTTCAAGCGAGTAGGTCAAGTAATTTAAAAACGAAGATATTTATCTATTATGCCCCTTAATCCCCCGCAACGCCACTTGGGGAGCTATTTTCCCGAAACCCATCTTGTAGCTGATCTCTACTCTATGAAAGGAATCTATTTATCAAATTTAAAGCTTGCGCGTCTAATAGTTTAAAAATGGAAATAATTATCTATAACGCCCCCGCAACGCCACTTAGGGGTCGATTTTTACCAAACTCATTTTGTAGCGGATCTCTACTCTCTATGAAAGAAATCTGCTTACCCAATTTTAAGATTGTACGCCGAGTAGTTTAAAAATGGAAACAATTATTTATAACGTCCCTTAATTTTCTTAACGCCCCTTGCGGTTCGAATTTTGCAAAATCCTTTCTTAGAGGATCTCTACTCCATGAAAGGAACATGTCTACCAAATTTCAAGTCTGTAGGCTGAATAGTTCCAGAGATATGGTGATTAGTCAGTGAGTGAGTGAGTTACTTTTGTCTCCTTTTTCTAATATATACAATTCTCGTGTCACAGTGTTTATAGCCAAACTTCTCCGAAACGACTTGACCAAATCTTATGAAATTTTGTGCGTATATTCAGCAGATTTGAGAATAGGACGTAAACTATTTTCATTCCGATATTGCAATTAGTTGAGAAGATATTAATTAAAAACCTTAAAACCCCTGTCTGTTGTTTTGCTTGGCGTCGAAAATCGGTTAAATCTAAAATACTACTCTGTCAGAGAAAAAAGAAAACCCATACCCAGAGAAAAATTATAGGAAGATAAATACATCACTGTCATTTAGGGAAGCTGTAAATAATATATTTCTGTTGAGCTTTATTCCATATGAAAGAGTTTTATGATATTTCGAAAAGCACAGTTGATCGAGGGATTATTCCGCCAAAATTTATTTTTTATGAACAAGAACACAACATATGCTGAAACATATAAAACACAAAGAAAAACGTTTCACAGAGTTCATTTTTAGAACTAGCATCCATATTTTTATATTGAATACACTTTTAAACATTTTGAGTTCTTATTTATTATTAAACACCAATTAATAAAACTGTAATACTCAGTGCGCTCAAAATTTTCGGGAATCATTTTCAATGTAAAGAGAAATATATACGCATTTTATAATTGTGAAAAGTAGAGGTAAAATGATAAAAGAACAGATACATTATCAGTATACTGTTTTTTGGGATTAAGTACTTCAATTTGATCTATTTGTGTGTTTCGTGCAGTAAATAATGCCAGCAAGAGTTTTTGAACTCATTGGATTTGCCAGGCATGCCACCGTACCATTTACAACTGAAGGTTGGATCTCCGGTTATTTTGCTTCGTAATTTGAACCCACTATGACTGTGCAATGGCACGCGATTAGTCATTAAAAAATTGATGAAAAACGTGGTCGAAGCTAGCATTTTGAATGGCAAGTTCCGAGGAGAAGATGTATCACTACCACGAATCACTATTACCCTCACAGATGTGCCAATTGAATTCAAGCGGATTCACTTTCCAATTAAATTGGCATTCGCAATGACAATTAATAAGTCTCAAGGCCAAACGATGTCTGTTTGTAGCTTAAATTTGGGCACACCATGTTTTTCAAACGGACAATTATACGTGGCATGTTCTCGCGTGGGTAAACCATCCAGTTTGTGTTGGCTCAAGATGGACTCACTAAAAATATCGTACACTCCATTGCACTAAGAGACTGATAATGTTATTTTCTAATTGTCAGAATTTGTGATAGAGATGTAATTTGAAATATATAGTTAAAATAATAAAAGTACAAAAAATTCAAAAAAGGAATGTTTGGTGCTTTGTTACTTTTATAAGCCATCATTGTTCACAGCGCATTATTCATCTTTCAGTCATATACCACATCCCCCCACACTTACAATGAGTTAGCCATTTTTTATTTGACTACCAAAATATTCACTAGAAATAATTTATTTGGCAAAACAACGTTTGCCGGGTCAGCTAGTATATATAGATAATTCATATACAATGTATGAGTGAGTGATTTTGGGGTTTATTGGCGCAAGAGCCGATTTCGGCTATACTGCGCCAAACATTTGTTTTAATATCTGTGGTCCAGACGGGAAAAGAAAGAAAGAATGAACTGAATGACAAGAAAGAGGGTCGAAAATAGAGAAGGATCACTAGGGTACACCGAGTTCGTGAAACCCGTGTTTACCAATGACAGTAAACCCCGTGGGAAAAGATCACTGGGGCACCTCGGGATTATGACACCCGTACTCACCTAAAGAAGGTGAGCCCCCTGAGGGGACAATGTATGAACTAAGATAGTCTCCTCAACTTTGAGTTATGAATTTTGATCTTGAATTAGTACCAGTTGTACAATTCTTATTTTTAAATAAAGAATCAAATTATTAAAACCAACAAAAGTAAAATCAGAGATGTATGTGAGCATATACCAATAATGAACTTTGTAACCACCATTTGCTTAGACTTTCTCCCATATTAACAGTAGAAAGACTTTACGCTCTCTAGATGCTAGAACAATCTTCAGTGATGGCCAAGCTTCCGAACTGTAAGGACGTAGGAGTATGCGCTCTGATCCCTTTCAATTCTAATCTAAATGTTAGTTCTCTAATTATGTATGTAAGGGTTTGTTTTGTCAAATAAACGTGTTTTAATAAACTAGTGGATTTCGTTAAGAATCCATTCCCCACGTGTCCCTTTATTACATTGGGTCATACCCCTTATAATTTGGCACTTAACGTTATAACTTAAATTTTTTAAAAATTGTTCTATGTAAAAAGCAGTTGTACCCATCATGGAGCTATTTTTTTTTGAGATACAGTGAAATGCATTTAATGCGAAAATGCCTAAGATGAAACACTGGTCAACACAAAATTATACAAGAGTCCCGACTAGGGATTGCAATACCGATATTTTGAGCCATTTATACAGTTTCGAAATACCGGTATTCACAAGTTTAAATACCGGTTTTTCGGTATTTACTAGAAAATTTTTAAATTGTTTCTTATATGTCCAGGGATCATCAACATAGCAAAATATTATACATCTTTGTGTTTATGTTATAGTATTAATTGTTGCACCATGATTAAAATATATTATAAATGAAATAATTTCACGTCCATTTCAGGTGAAGATATTATATATAAACGTCTTTATTCCGTTGTTCTTATTTTTATTTATCCTAGCTGGTTCTACAGTTCTAAGGCAACTCATTAAATCAATCATCTGATTTTTTATATTGCTAGATACAAAGGGATAAAAGACTTAATCTGAACTTAAAAAAATACAGACATATATATGTAATACGACGATATTCATTGGAATGGATTCTTTAAACTGATATTGAAGAAACATTCTTGAGGTTAATTAAACATCTTGAAAACATTTAAGCAAGACAAGGACGACACATAGATGTACGTAATCACAACTAGACATACACAAACACTAGCTGCAGCAGACTACATGATGACAAGAGACAAGCGAAAAAGAGCTTAACCGTGTGCTCCGAGTTCTTCTACTGGCGGTGAAGGTCGTATGACGCGCACGAGCAATTAGATTAAGATTATGCGCATGAGCAATTAGATTACAATTAAGATTAGGTGTGCGAGCAATTCGATTAAGGTGCGAAAGAACTAGGAAATGATTTAACGGGGTACAGTTAAAGAGAGATAGCAGAAGTCATTACATATATATATATCATTTCTCTGACAAAAAGTACTAAATACACTACTCCTAAGTTCTCGTTAAAAGATAAATAACATAACAAACCAAAATACAGTTCAGAAATCAGCTATATCCAAAATCATCCAACGAAAATCGATTTATTTGATGATGAGGGATTTAGAGGTAAACACATGGAAAAAGTATATCGTGCATTGCTAATAGTACCACCATCTAGCGTAGATGCCGAAAGCGTGTTTTTGACAGCTGGTAATTTTTACACAAAATTATGTTCCAGGCTTAATGACAGTACAATTGATGCATTATGTTTTTTAAGAAAACATTTTAGCATTAAAACAGAAAGAATATTTCAATAATTTTTAATTGTACCACAGACTGAATAGCGATATTTGCACTTTTTCGTGATTTAAATAAGATGTTCCTTTATTTACTTATTTTTTTGTGATTCATTATATACTGTTATAATTTATAAGTTAAAAATTATTTCTAGTGATATTTACACTCACTTAAAACTGTTAAGTAAAACTAAGAAAAAAGCACCTGTGTTTTTTTCCTTTTACTAAAATTTCTAATACCAGTATTAAGTTCTAAGAAATACTGAATACTGGTATTGAACTTTTGGTCCGATATTGCAATCCCTAGTCCAGACAAACTACAATGTATTTTCATGCATTTTTTTTTCTTAACACGAAAAGATATCCCTTCTGGGAATGAAAAAAATACAGAAAACACAAGATGGATTGGACTGTCCTGCTGTACCATTGGAAGAATTCGTTGCAGTAGATGATAATTTGTATACAGCCATAATTATGGTAGACAAAGGCATTTTGGAGATTGTTCAAAGCTAAAAAATATCATTGATGCAGATTTCGATGTTGAAAATGAAATGAATAATACAGCTCTTGTTCACATCATCCGAAATGAGGAACCCCATGAAAAGCATGCACAGCAATTTAGAAGCATATTCCAATGGTAAAATGAATAACAAAATGGATGACATCGAACAATTTGATGCTAAAAAAGGCAACACAAAGAAAAACACCTCAGATTATTTCCCTAAAACTCAATAAATGTTGTTTTTTAAAAAAACTTAAAAATTTTGTATTAAATTTTTTTAAGTCCTTGTGAATGTTTTTGCTTCATTAATTTTTATTAGATACATGCCTATGTGAATAAACTTTTGTTGATATATGTTTCTTTTTTTCAAATTCCCTTAAATATGAAAAAGCCTTTCAGTCCCCTCAGTTTTGTTGTAAAGCAATTTTCACTGCATATATATTTTTAAACATATTGTATAGCTACAATAACATTTTGAAAAGTGACATCTTTATACAGTAATTATACTATTCTTGAAACTCATTAAAATAAGTAATATTTGGAGGAAAATGGAATTTCCTCTTAAAAAAATATAAAGTTAGAGGATAATTTTACTTTTATCACATTGAAAAGACTTCTGAAGCATAAAGAATTACTTTAAGATACATTAATAAGCAGACCTTTTCTAAATTAATAATATACAAATATATTAAAAAAAATTAAGCTACATTAAGTTTATTCTGTATGCAAACAAGTATTCAAAATTTTAATTTTTTTTTATAATTCATCAATTTGTAAAATGACAATAAAATGGAAAA
This sequence comes from Trichonephila clavata, assembly GCA_019973975.1. Classification (NCBI taxonomy): domain Eukaryota; kingdom Metazoa; phylum Arthropoda; class Arachnida; order Araneae; family Nephilidae; genus Trichonephila; species Trichonephila clavata. Next base: position 75,479 of record BMAO01032811.1, read on the forward strand.
AGAACCAGCAAATACATATGAATTGTACACAAAAATCATTTTATTACAGTGAACACAAATTTTAGTAATTTCTACAAATGCCAATTTAACAATATTTAACATACATTCTGAGAAGCTTTACTTCAAGATATATTTTTAACATGAATATAACATTCTTTACTAAAAATAAACATTCCTCTTACTTATGTGCAATTATATTTCATATACAATTAAAATTAATTCAAAGAAATGCCATTACTTTGGTCTCTTTGGTAAAGATTTGAACTATTCAAACACATTTTAAAAAGTCATTTTTAAAATAGACACATGAGTATTGTATCGAAAAAAAATATGACATTTACAATCCCACATGCTAAAAAAATATCATTTACAATTTCCTTTACAATTAATTTATTTTTCATTTATAATTAAGTATCTATTCAATGAAAATGAGTCACTTCAGATAAATGGAATGTTGCTAACATATGTACACACAAGAGTTTGATAACAGTCATCATGTATGGAAATTTCATTTAACATCATACTTAATTTTCAATCTTTCTCTTATAAGCAAACCTCTGATTAATTTTTTCCAGTTTCCATATATTCGTTTCTCTCTTTTCTAGGGGGGAAAAAAATCTAATTAAAATAAAGAAAATTTATTTTAAAAACTGTAAAAAAAACTTCAACAGTGCTTTTCAGTTTCATATTTTTTAAAAAGATTTGGTATTAACATGGGGAAAAAATAATATTAGCAGCCACATATTATAGGAGCAAAAACATTCTTAAAACAAAAAACATTTATGAATTGTATCCTACTAAAAGTTAGAAAACTTTTTAAAATTATTTAGCAGAATTAAATCTAATCATTTTACAAAAAGATATAAATCTATTAAACAGCTCAAGATATAAATCTACTAAACAGCTAATTATCTATCTAAAAAAATGTTTTTGTTGAAGATTTATATGTACCTCCTCCTCTCTTTTACGAATATTTTCTTGTTCTTCTTCCCATGCAGCTAAAATAGTTTCTTTGAATTCTTTACAAACCACAAAGCCATCAAACCTGCAAATATAAAAAACAAGTAAAAATACTTAATTGAAAATTAATACTGATTTGATAACAATTGTAGCTGCAGCAAAATTTGTAAATTTTGATATTCATTGCTCACAGTTGGAGAACACATATTCATAGAAAAGAAATCTTTCTTTTTATGACATAATAAATCCCTTATAAAAAATGCTGAATGTTTTAATTTGGTTAAAAAATTTATTAAATACTATGAAAAATATACATACACAGGATGAACACTGCCTTTACTAATATCAAATCCAACAACAGCTGAAGAACAGTCAATGCCCAGCTTTTTAGCTACTCTGTTGAGACCTGACACTACAAGACAAAATAGATTGTAAAAATTATTAATTTAAATTAGAACTCATTAAAATATAATGGAATAAATTCAGGATTAAAAAAATAAGTTCATATGCTGTGATAAATATAGTCAATTAAAAAAATCATTTAACCATAAAGCCATTGATTGTTTAATATCAATGTTCAACACAGTTAGCAATTACAAGTGTAACATGCCATAAAAATCAGTAACATAGTATTTTTTAAATGTAATAATGCTTCATAATGCAAAATATTCCATATCAGACAGTAAAACATCAACAAACAAATTTGATCTAGTTTTCATTCCCAACTTGTACCTATAACAGTTAATGAAAAAATGATCTCATTGTACTGAGCTCATTTGTAATTTATATGAGGTAGTATAACATACAAAATTTAATATCATTAATCAGGGTTATTAAACTTGCAGACTCAATAAACTCACAACAAACATTTTTGCAGCCCAATCAGCATATCGGCCCCACACAATAATATATAATAAAATATCAAAGTTTTCCCCGCAATATGAAAGATAGTTGCAGAGCAGAGATGCCAAGTATCAGGATATTAAACATGAAATTTTTCTTGTTCTTTTACTTATATTTATTATAATGTATTACTCAATATAAATTTACGTTTCTGTGAATATTGATTTTCTTTTGCCACCTACCTAAAGTTATACTTTGTTTGTTTGGCTCAAGTTAGCCTTTTGAGTTTGACACTTTTATCATTAATATAACTAGTTGAGAGCATTTTTTCCAATAGAAACAATAAGTGCACTTCCCAATCACATTATTTGATCCTTGTATTGTATTTTTTGAATCATGTTTTATTATTGACAATCCTTAGATAAACAGTAATTAAGTAAGCAGTTACTCAAATTATCTTAATCTATACTAATAATTCAAACTGGAAACAAAGAATATCATGTACTTGACAATGCAGATAAGAAAATTCTTTATCATGATAAAATCTCAGAAAAGAATTGAGAGGTACAACCATGGTTTAAAGAACTTTATCCACTAACTATTGCAAAAATAAAAATGTGATTGATCATTTTTTCCCCCAGGAAAAACGAATAATCAAGGAATAACAAGAAAATAAATCGATTCTAGATGATATTATATAGATGATTTAATTGTGTTATGAAATATAATTTTGTTTACTCTTCTTTAAAAGTCATAGCAGTAAATTAGGTTCAGAAATAAATTGTTCAGTATTTTTGATTCTATATATATGATTCTGATTTCTGCAAATTAACTAGTTCGTTTAATTCTAAGAAAAGTGACAAAAAATTCCACTGTATATATTTAAAAAAAATTAATAAAATAAAAAGAAAATGAACAGTAAAATTACATTGCAAGTGGACAGTTCCCTTTGGTAACATGCATGGCTTAAATAATTCAACATTTCCATATTCATTTCTGGGAACTTTTCCATCAACTGCAGTTGGAGGTTCATATGGTTTAGTTTGCCAAAAACCAAAGAGTTCTAAAGGTAGATCAGTTCTCAGAACACCTGCAATCTGAAAGGAAAAAGTTAAATTATTTATGTAAATGCTTGAAAAATCTACAAACTACAGAAACATTATAATTATACTGTCACTATCATTTATACAGGTTTTTTTTTAAAATTTGTACTAAACTATGTACTATAGAATCCTGCATATAGCATGCACCTATACTTTCAAGCCGTAATTTTTAATTTTAAGGTACATTAGGTGCATAATGCTCATCCCCTTTTTTAAAAAGAAACCTGAGATGTATGTGAGCAATTCTCTTATTTTTTGTAGTCATTATATCGAGGTCAGGAACTGGGAGGGTGGCCTCTCTGGTTCTCTTTTGCGCTCAGATCATCCTCTACCTCCTTTCCCGGCCACCAGATGGTTATATATATATATAGCAAGGGAGCTTCTCTTTCTGCGCCCGTTTAATTTATATCTTCACCCCAGCTTAAAGTTTTTATCGGTTCTTTTGGAATTTTTCCGGGAGACCTTTATTTATTTTTGCTGGGTCTGTCATCACTTTCTATCATTTTTATTTTTGTAAATGACTTAATTCCCTCTCATTAAATTCTCTCTACCGCGAGCTGACCCGTTGCCCGCTCACATTTTTTTTCACACAACTCATCACAGTTTATGGCATTTGTGCAAGTAGGTTCCAATCTTAAATTTTAATTTCTCCCCAATAGTTTTTTTCTTTTTCAGGAATTCTTACAGCCTCAGTTGTCTGAATCTCCTTTCGCACCGGCCGCTCGACAAACCACAGAGCGTGCCTTCTGTTCCACGCCCATCAGCGGGATTGAGAGGCCCTGGTCACTCAAATTCCAGGAAGGTTTTGTCCATCCGGGGAAAACCGCTGATTGGGTACATTGTTTCATGGTGGGCGGACTACGTTCGTTCGCTGTTTTTATTAGCAGGCTTTCTGCCACTGCCCACAAATTTTTTCTCTACACATTAAATGCACTTTAAAAATTTTTCTAATTTATGCAACCCCATTTTAAGTCATTATGTCTACAAATTATGATGAGGAGGTACATCCCCTTTGGGGATAGGTACTCCGTAATTTACACGCCACTTGCCTGCCTTGCCCATGATTTTGAAAAAATAGTATACTTCACCCCTGAAAAATAGTATACTCCAACCCTTTAAGTTCATACAGAATGTCATTTCTTTTAAATAAACAGTACTTCGATCTATGTAGAAGCCTAATTTTCTTATGCTCATCTTTTTTATTAAATTTGAAAACTAACATTTTCATACCTGGTGTATAATAGGAACCCGTAAGATTCATTCTTATCTTTTGAGTTTAAAGTGCATGTTATATGCCACTTTTTTCAATAGATTGCTACACATATATTAAAAGCTTTACAGCTAAATTAAAATGGACAACTATGTTACATAAAATAAATCATATTTGAAAAAATTCTTCTGCAAATGATCAATATTAACAATAAAGTAGATACAAAAATGCTTAGATTACCACATAATGCACCCTTCCATCTTAAATCTCTGCATTTCTGAAACATGGCAAATTACTCCCCGCAAATCTATATAAATAAGAAAGCTAGATAATTGTATTATTTAACTAGGTATAAATAAAGAGACATTAGCTTCTCATACACTGTTTTTAGGTTTCTATGTTACATAATTTATATAACATCATTTTTCTTTTCAATCCGTATAAAACTTGTAGTCAATCCTCACTCAATCATCTTTTTATCCCATTTCAGTATCCATACTTAATTTTCACTATCCTTTCAATTGCTTAAATATATATATATATATATATTTGATTTTCAATCTCTCACATAACCAGCAAGAAAAGTATAACCCCATTTCCTTTATTCTAACTGTTGGATTTGTCAGATATTTTAACCATTTCTTTTCATGGTATTCTAAGAAAAAACAGTCTTCATTGTTCCACACACATTCCATAATAAAAAAATACAGTACAAAACTTACAGAGAAATAGAAGTTTACTTATTGGAATCAACTTTAAGTGCAATTTTTTAGGGGGTGGAATGGATGATTTGGAGATATGAAGATAAAAAATGTTAACACCTTAATTCACAACCTAAGTTAATATTTATTAAATATGTTTTACATTTATAAATTTTAACACAAAGCTTTATTTACTATATAAGAATACAAATAGTTTTTAAAATATTAAAAAAAAAAATGATGTGAATATTGTACATGCAAAATAACATTTTCTACTTAAGGTTTTTTTCTTTCTTTCTAGAAGTATTACTTCATTATTAAGTTTTATATAATTTTCTCCTTCTTGATTTTTTAAAATAGTATATCCAAAATTAGTTTCATTAAAAAAGGCATTTATATGAGGGTTCAAAATATGAAAAAATAACATTTGTTGTTGATGAGATTATTCCTAAAGTCCTTAATTATTTTTTATACAACAATAATTATCTTTACAATAGAAAAAATCTTACATGTCAATTTTTTAAACCAAAATAAGAAATAGTAATGTAAGTTAAAAGATTTTTAACAATAAATATACAAGTTATGAACCTTATCCCATTTAGGTCGTGCTTTTACAATCTTATATGGCTCTTCACCAATGCGAACAACTCGTGCTTCTTTTAACCATGTCTCCCTAGAATGCAATTGACAAACACACTCTCGAGGATAAACAGGTTCTCCTCTGATGAAGCCTACTGTTGCTGCATCAGGAGGGTAAATGCCTTCAAATTTCAAAAGATGTCTCTTCAGAGCATAAAGAGGATGATTTTTGAACCTGCAAACATATTTCAAAACTTTAAGCAAACTTTGTATGCAATAATTTTCCACAGTAATAAAATACTTGGAACATTTTGGATTTTTTGCATCTCCAGAAAAAGTTGCCATATCATTATTTAACTGATGGGTTGGGTGATAATTTCAAATGTTGAATATATAATTTCATTATAAGTCCTTTATCCAGTAATAAAAAAAAAGGAATGATAGTTGTATAGTTGCTCTCATAGCAACTTCCAAACAGTATTTTAATATTAGTGTAACTGAGTTTTCAAAAAAATTTGTCATACAGGAAGTATATGGGAATGTGTAAGAATTTCCACATTCTTCATTGTCAGGCAAAATAAATTTCTCACAACTCCTTGTGCTACCTTTCTCATCAGCTAGTAAATCTAGGTTTTCATTGAAATTTATAATTGTTAAAAAAAGTAAATAAAATAATAAAACTTGAAGCAATCAGAGTTAGTCATATTACAGTTAAATATAAAGAATATGCACATGGATGATATTTATTTAGTTACACCTTTTCGTTACCTACAGTTTTATGCTTATGCATAAAAATATAGCAATTGCAAAGAAATTTAAATAAAGGCTATGGATAAACATAAAGATTCAAAAATTGTGATGCTAAAATATGTTTTAACAATATACAGAAAATCAATTTTTCAAGAAATTAAGCATTTTTTTCCTACATGTAAATCAAGGCCACGGTAGCCTAGTAGTCAAGGTATCGGACTACGTCTAGCCCAGAACTACTAAAGACCCCTCATGTAGGGGAGCGATGCATGTTAAATCTGCTGAGAGCTCAAATGTCCTCCTGTTGGTATGGTGTGGTAGTTAGGTGAGAGAGGTGCCAGCTTAGGTGTTGTCCTCGTCACTTGACCATGGTTCAAAATTATGACGTCCATTGCCAAAAGTCTTTTTGTAGCGGAACAGTGCAAAGTTAATATTCAAGTGCTCACCCTACATGTTAATCAATGATGAACACAAAGGTGAGTTTAGGTGGTTCAATTCCTCCACCCCCAATAGTTAACAGATTTTTAATTCTTAACATAAAAGTTATGCCTAAACTCTTTTGTTTACGTGGTTTTTAGAATATAACACCAGAAGTCTGTATATGCCACTGATGCCAATCAAATGATTAAATTAAATATTAAAAAAATGGGAGGATAATTTAACTGATAGATAAAATTTGGGCAAGATTAATTTTTTATTACTTACTCGACAAAACAAAAAGTAATATTAGAATAAGAATTCAATGACATTAATACTGATTGGTATGAGACACTTTTTTTTGCTTTATGCAATTTTTAATACATTTTGCTGAGTTGTTTTATTTTTATAAATCTGTTATGCCAACCATTTTTTAATCCATCAATGCACAATATTTATTCTTGAAAAATTAAAATAAATTCTGTGTAAACCTTAAGATTATAAAAAAAGGTGCTTCTGTTGGAAACATGAATTTGGAATATTTATTATTTAATTTATATGAATAAAGCTATTACTTTACAGTATTTAACAAATATTATTTTACTTTTTTATTGATCAAATTAAATGAATGAAAATTTGGATTGTGATGTAGAACAGTTTAGATTTGAAGTGGCGCGCTTATCCTGTAGGATAGAACCAGGTACCTTTGGATCCGAAGCCGAGTAACTTATCCACTACACCAAAATGATCACCGTGGTGCGGAGGTAGTTACTGGCTTATATAGATGGTACCGCTACATACACCCCACCAGTGAGTCGGTGGATAGGCGAACGAACGATGTATTTGTTTAATAAAGCGTGTTTTTGCTGCTGCGTCATAAGTTGTGACGGTTTTGTTGATTGCGTCATATGTGAGACGACTTTGTTCATTGCGTCATATGTGAGACGACTTTGCTGCGCCGAGTGGGTCCGGCGACTTTGCTGCATCAAGAGGGTTCGACGACTTTGCTGCTCTTCTTGCAGGTAGATGGCGCCACGACAGTTCAGAACGTTGCGTCTTTCTGAGTTCAGCCAGGGTCACCAATGATGTGGCGTGGTGCAGAGGTAGTTACTGGCTTATATAAATGGTACCGCTACAGATTACTTGAATTTACTTTCAGATTTTAATATTTTATGTTAGTAAAAATACTCAGAAAATTAATAAATGATATATAAGCATATGAAAGAATTTTTAAATATAAAATGGATATTAAGTGCAATATTAATTTAAGAGACACGAGGGAAAAGAATGATCTCATTAACTTGTTTTTTGATAGAGAATACATTATTGTAACTTGCACATGACCATATTTTTTCTTGGAGGAAGTAACAGGGGAAAAAGTCATATAAAAAAGAAAATATTTACCCAGCAACAGTGTGAGGCAAGGGTTTATTGGTCAACATGGTTTCTAAACTCTTTTCTTCATCTTTGTTCAATTTAGAATTAGGAGGTGAAAATGGCAACAAAGTTTCTTCCCACCATTCTGGATCAGCCCTCAATTTTATAGTTGATGTCATATATTCAGGACAATACCTTCTTGTCACATCTTTGATATACGAATTATTGTCAATAGCCAAAATATAAGAAACAGGTTGTGGACAATTTTCTTCAATACTGTATGGTTTATTTACAATATTATTTGTACATTCAATTGAAATCCATGCTTTGTCTGGCTTTGAAAAGACTTCAGCCCAGCAAATTACTTTATCAGGAATATATCCTGTATGGTGTGGAGAAGAGGGCTCAGAATCTGATGATAAAATTTTTCGATTAGATCTCTGTTTTGGTGTTCGTGAAGAACTTTTTCGAAGAGGCTTAGGTTTTTCAAAATCTTCAGCATCTTCTTCATATTTGAAATCTTCATCTTGGTCATTGTCACTCTCGCCACTGCTTATTTTGTAATTTTTTCCAGCTGAACGTCTTGGACGAGATTTATTTGCTCCTTTTTGATCCTCTGTTTTGATTTTCTGTACTTTTTTCTTAGCTGCATTCTTTTTTTCTTTAGGTTCAGGTTTGCAGTCAGTATTTTTTTTTGGTTCTACATCTGATACACAATTTACATTTACTTCTTGTTTAACATTCACATTTTCTTGCTTTACTTCTTGTTTAACATTTACAACTTTTTGCTTTACATCTGTAGAATCTGGAGTGAAATCTTTTTCTTTCCTTTTACCATTTGATTTTTTAATTAAATTTTTTGCTTTATGGGATATAGCATATAATGATATACAAAGCCTAGTTTTAAAACCTAATGTACGAGCTAAAACTATGAACATGAGATTGTACTCAGAAGCATTCAAGGACTTTTTGGTTTCAAAATACCCTGTCAAATCTCTAGATAAATTCACAAATGTATTTTTTTCAGTTTCAAAAGAAAAAGTATTACAAAACCATTTAGCAATTTTTTCAATTCCATCAACATTAACTTTATCAATTTTCTTCCCACTAGTTAAAGTAACAATATCTGATGGTAGAAGAGATAAGGCCATGCCTTTTAAAATAGAAGAATTTAAAACATCATTTACATATAGTCCATGAGCTAAAAGACATAATAAATGTGTTTTATGAACATTCATTTGAGCTTCTTTACGCATTCTATTAACATAAAGTCTGATATAATCCATTTCATCACATTGCGTCTTTTTACGCTTCCGTTTCACTAAATCAGGACAATCTATGGTTATTTCTACACCTTCTTTTGGAATCACTGGATTATAATCAGCAAGAGATTGTTCTTCATTTTCTTCTACATCTTCCCATTCTGACTCACTGCTTGAAGTTTCATTACCTATACCAGAGCTATCTAAACAATTTGAAGGACCAGGACTCTCAATTTTAATCATAGGTTTTGATTTCACAGAACTTTTTTTATCTTTTGGTATTGGATCAGATAAAATGCCACTATCTGTAGAGCTGAGGGAGCCAGTTTCATTCTCAGAATTATCAGTCTCTGGTTTGACATTACACCTTTTAAGTGCCACTCTGGTTTTCTTCATTTTGGGTTCACTATCAGTCACTGGAGGATTTTTAGACTTAGCCTTTGAAGTTCTCTTTTTCACACCCATTTTTCCTACAGGTTTAGATTCATCATCTGATACATCACTGTCAGCAGTTTTCTTTTCCTTGGTTTCTTCACAAGATCTTGCATTCCTTTTCCCAATCTTTTCATTTTTCTTAGAACACTTTTTATTTTTAATAATAGGTTCAACTTTTGATTTATCTATACTATCATTTGTCTCAACACTATCAAGCTTTCTTCGTTTTGTTTCTCGAAGCGGTCTAGAAGAACATTTGGTTTTCTTGCCAATTTTTGTTTCTTCAACTGTTGTTATCTCATCTTCAATTTCAATTTTCTTTTTACGAGCCATGCTTTTTTTAAAAATTACTCTTGATCATTGATTTTCTAAGATAAAGAAAAAAGTAATTCAACATGTAAGTAATCATTACCTTTCAGTATAAGACTTTGAATTAGTATTATAATCCTATTATTATACAGTTTAAAAATGTTATTATTTTTCCTTAATTGATTGCTATATTGCAAATGCAATTGTAAAGTAAAACATAATAAGTATTGATTGAACTTCAGTACTTAGAATGAAACATTTCAGTAAATTATTACTTATCAATTGAAATAAGGGAATTTAACCATAATTGTGACCATAAGTTAACTACAGACATAACGATGAAAATTTAAATTATAATGGTCTTTATCTATTTATAATATTAGAAATTGGTATAAAGCAAGAGTTTACGTTATTTTTTACATGTTGCCATATTTTTGGTTTAACGATTAAAATAACCAATAAATAATTAGTATCACAGAAAGAAAATATTGAATCTAAATTAACAGACTGAGAACACTTAAATTTATACACACATTTATAATACCAACAACTATATTATGTTATATTTAAAAACATCATCATCTATTTACGAGGGATGATTAGAAAAAAAGGTACAAGTCAAAGCATTTGAAAACTACATATTGTGGAGATATTTTGTTTCCCCAGAGTGGAGACAAATGGTGCTACTTGTCATACAGCTGGTCAGTGGATAGGTAGTGAAAGTTCCCAGACTGTTCAGGACGACTAAATGGCAAGACTCTTAGGAAATTGGTCTCGTTTAGAAGCGTGAACCGTGATTTGATTTTTATGGGCAAAGAATGTGTCTGTATCTGACATTCATAATCAAATCGAGGAAGCAATGAGCACAGACAACATAGAGTGAAACGGTGTCACTCTTTACAATCAGGCAGACAGGATGTCCAAAACCGCAAATGGCAGGGAGCACCCAGCCAAGTTTTTCAACGACAGAAATCAACATGGTGCAAATTGAAGAAATGATTCAAAATGATCGATGGGTAACTCTGTGTGAACTCTCATCAGAGCTGGGACTGAGCAATGGTAGCTTGCAGCATATCATTTCTGATGTGTTGCGATATTTAAAGACAGTGCTGTGAAAACATCCACTGAGACCTGGCTCAATGGACAGGGACGTAATTTCTACCAAGACGGGCTAATCAAGTTGGTTCTGTATACTGATAAATGCCTAAATACTTGGTGATTATGTCAAAATATGATAGGCACCTATGCCTCTTAATTCCCTTTTGTATTTTCTGTCTATTGTTAATATATATTTCTTTATTTGACTTGTAACTTCTTTTTTGATCATCCCTTGTATAATATTTTCAATTAGCATAAGCCAAACTTTGAGATGTTTTCTACTTTTTGAAATAATGGTCCTTATAACCAATCAGTGCCTGAAATAAATTTACTCAGACCAGCATGCAAATGTTAAATACTCTGAATGTTATTAAGAAAAAGAAATAATTTTATAACATATGCTAATATCTTACATACCCCTGCACATAAATTTCATAATGTCAAAATTAACTGTATTTGTCTATTTTTAAAAGATTTAAGGTGTTGATGCAATCAGCAATCCTAAGATATTTTCCTACTTTTCAGTTAAGATCATACAATATATTTTTAGGTCAAACTGGTACATTTAGTCAATTTTTTTTACAATTTGTTTGACTAAATTATAGCATGTTTGATATATTTTTGATACCAAAACAAAGTACTTGCGTATTATATCGCCGACCAATTTCACCAAATGCTGTCATTGTATTTGTTGTGTAACAAGCACAGGAAAGGTTTTTCAAACTGGCTGCAAATCCTGGCTTTCTGGTGATGTCTTTCCAATTGAAGAAACAGATCAAAAGTATAGCATGTAAGTACCAAAACAATTTTGCTTCCACCTTAAAATTTCTAGCAAGTTCCCAAGGTTGAAAAAAATTGATAGTTATTATATAAATAAAGAAGATAAAAATAAAGATGCATACTTTAAAGGAATACTTAAACACATAATAGGAAATGCAACAAATGGGAGCTACTTTGATATAAGTATGCTAATCCTTTGTGACTTGATTTTGAAATCATGCCAAATTCATTTAAGGCAGCCAGTCTAATGTTACCACCCTAGCTTTGCAAAATTTTACAATTGTTTGGCGCAAAAATTTGTAGCACACTGATATCAAATTGGCATCAATATAATTTAAGAGATAAATTAAGGGTAAAATGCTATTTTAGACCACACTTTTGGAAAATATGAAAAACAGATTCTGCCAACCGCTCATTTTTTTGTTTTGGACTTTTATCCCTAATGAGGATAATTATTCACCAAGTTGGCAATAAATTAAGAAGTGGGCTAAAATAAGATCCAAACTTAAACTAAGTAAAAAATTCAAACTTATGAATAAATATGGATTTCTATATGTTCAATTCATAAACTGCTTATTTAATATAATCTATGATTATTTAAATTAGAATTCAATTTTATTGCATTTAAACGAAGAAAAATATTCGGAATATAGACACTAAAAATAATATAATATTAAAAATATTTTTGCAAAAAGAATTTAAAAATGAATGTTATGCAATAAAACCAAAATTGTATAATATCAAAAGTGATAAAAAGCAAAGTTTTCTTGAGCAGAAGCTTTTTAACATAACTTTACCAAAACAAAGTTGAAACATAAAATTTATTTTCTTTCCTTACCCCCGAAAAAATTGCAAGGTGGAATTTTTGAGATATAACCCAAACAAAAGCAAACTAGTAACATTCAGGATTACCATAACAAACAAAAGCGCGCTAAATTTATTATGTAATCGCAATGCAAGCCAGTTACAGTTAAAAAAATTATGTTTATCAAATTAAAACATTTTCCGAGGAGAGAATACTTACTAAAAATGGATATATGAAGTATTTAATTCACCTTGTTAATTTTTGTGCTCATTTTCCGAAAGAGAAAATTGAAAGGAAAGGAGAGCGAAAGCTTACTCCACTGCTTTGGGTACACAGGTACTTCTGGTGCTAATCAAATAGATTTAATGGTGGCATCTTAATTTTTATCTTATTACACGTTGCCTTACAGGTATCAGGAATGTGCTATAAATTTAATATCAAAACTGCTGTAAAGTTCAAGGAAAAAATAAAGATATCCTATCATCAGCCAGCAATTCCACTGGTAGCCAAGTGGCGTAACAGAAAATATTCGCCCCCCCCCCTGCAAAGTCAAGTTTTGGCCGTAAGCAGGATCTTACAAAGGATTGTAAAACCATAACATCAGGCTTTGGGCCCCCTAGAGTCCTGCTAAGCTACAATGCGGGGATGTACGTCACGCCACAGTGTTAGCTCCATATTAATACAAATGGCGGTACACGTGAGAAATTTGATTATTTCAACGATTTCTGGTTAGAAGAGGGACGTGCCACGTCAAATGTCATCCTCGTCACTTGACTATGGTTCAAAATTGCGAGGTCCATCCCCAAAAGCCCTCGAGTAACTGAAGAGTGCAACGTTAACGGGATGTCTCAGAAACAGGGGCTTTTTCAAGCATCAAATTACGCCAAAATTGCCAAGCAGCGCGAGTATCATTCAAATGTGGCTGCCCGTTTGTTGTATCTTCTTATGCTGACTGCGTCACTAAGTTAGAAATTGTGGGCTTCCACTACAAAAAAGAGTACGAAATACAATTACACCTTTTAAATAGAATACATTAAAAAAAGGAATTTTTAATATTTGTTTTTGGGCTTATTTCAGGTTAGAAATTTTGAACTACTCTTTGAACAATATTTTGATTTTAGTTGAAAAGATTAAGATATAAGAAATTTGTTTGTATATTAAAGGGCTAAAAAAAAAAAAAAAAGAGTTCCTTTACACATATGATTCTTTTTTTTTAAAATAAATTTTCTAATTTTCTTTTGAAACTATTGGTATTTTTTTAAAAGTAAGGAGATCTCGTTATATTTAAACATGAAATAAAAATTGTTGAAATATATTAAAACAGTATTAAATATATAAATAAACTTAAGTTTTAAAATTTTTTTCTCTCTTTTCTTTATTTATTATTACATACTATGTTTACTTTCTATAAATCTATTTATACATCTATACAAATAAATAAAATTGAAGTGTCTGTTTGTAATTTCAAATTAGCAGCTTTTTACTTAATGCACTAAAAGTATATACGGTACTCATAACAAAAAACCAATTTTAAAATTTTTTTGTCTGTCTGTCTGTCTATCTGTCTGTCTGTTTGTTCCGGCTAATCTCGGAAACGGCTGGTGCGATTTTAAAAATTCTTTCACTAATGGAAAGCTACATTAACGGGGAGTAACATAGGCTATATTTTATTCCCGTATTCTTACGGGAACGGAAACTATACGGGTGAACGTGAAACTGAATGCCAAGATGAACGCCAAATTGAACGCCAAGCTGAGCTAATGAAGTTGTTTTGTTTACTGGCGACCGATGCTCTTCATGAGACATAATAAATTTACGCGCACATGATAATACGCTGACACGTGCCATAATTTTTTTTTTATGATAGTTATCTCACACTGCTCAGTTAAGTAGAGCATCGGCTGTTTCGGATGCACTTTTAAAAATAATAAATCAAGGCTTCATAAGCAAAAAGCAATGCAAGAAACAAAAAATTGATAAGTTTTACGGTTAGTTTTAATCCTTTCTTTTTTTTTTATTTACATTTTTAGTCACATTTAAACAATAGTTATTATAATCCCAATCTATATCTATACAAATAAATAAAATTGAAGTGTCTGTTTGTAATTTCAAATTAGCAGCAATTGTTTGCGGGGGCGGGGGTTTAAGGGGCGTTAGAAATTCCGATTTTTAAGTTATTAGACGTACAGTCTTGAAACTTAGTAAGTAGATTCCTCTCATAGGGTAGAGATACGCTACAAAATGGGTTTTGTGAAAATCGACCCCTAAGCCGCGTTGCGGGGATTCACAGGGCGTTATTGATAATTTTTTTTTTTTTTTTTGCATTTTCAATTTATTGGACGCACAGTCTTCAAATTTTGCTAAGCAGATTCTTTTCATAGTGTGCAATTTCCCTACAAAATTGGTTTTGTGAAAACAGACCAGAAGTGGCGTTGCGGGGGCTCAAGTGGCGTTATAGATAATCATCCCCATTTTTAAACTATTAGACGCACAGTCTTGAAATTTGATAAGCAGATTCCTTTCGTAAAGTAGAGAACCGCTACAAAATGGGTTTCGCGAATATGAACTACTAAGTTTAATTTCGGGAGATTAAGAGGCGTAATTGATAAATATTTCCATTTTTAAACTATTTGATCATCCTGCTTGAAAATTGGTAGGCATGTTCCTTTCATGGAATAGAGTTCGTCTAACAAAGAGTAAAACGAAAATTTACCCCCAATCAGGGTTGCGAGGGGTCAAGAGGAGTTACAGAAAAAAATTCACGTTTTTAATTGTTAGGCCCATATACTTGAAATTTGTTAAGCATGTTTCTTTTGTTGAATAGGGATCCACTAAGAATGTATTTTAAGCAAATCAAGTTCTGGGGGGGGGGTTTGCAGGGGTTACTGGACGTATTGACAAAAAAAATTACTTTTTTCGAGCTACAAGGACTATAATAATGAAATTTGGTTTGCATTTTTCTTTTGTTGAGTTGAAATCCGCTAGGAGCGGTTATTTTGGAT
The DNA here is from genome assembly GCA_019973975.1 of Trichonephila clavata. Lineage (NCBI taxonomy): Eukaryota > Metazoa > Arthropoda > Arachnida > Araneae > Nephilidae > Trichonephila > Trichonephila clavata. Next base: position 91,110 of record BMAO01032811.1, read on the forward strand.
AACGGCTCTCAACGGGATTACGGGGATATTGATAGTAAAACTTTTTTTTTCCTGTTAGATTTAGACTTGAAATTTGGCTTGCATGTTCAATTTACGGAGTAGAGATCAACCGAAAATTGGTTTTGCGGGAATCCACTTGGTTTTTGAGTTACGAAAGAGCAAACATCATTCTATGCTTCAATTTTAGAGATTTTTAGAAAACACAAATTAGATGAGTTCTGCCCTTTTTTTTATCAACAGGCGACAGTTACAGGTATAAGTATATTTTTCAATACAATCGAATTCTTAATGCAGGACTTAGATATCAATAATTTATACATATATATAAGCAGTAAAAATTTACAAAACATCATGAAATTCCCAGCGAAGCGGGCGGGTAACAGCTAGTATAAATATATATATTTACATTTTATTTTTTTCAATAAAACTTTTTTCTAGTTACTGTGTTTTTTCATACACTGTTATTTTTAATATTTTTACGATTAAACTTTTTTTTTTATAAATGCTTTATTATATATTTATATGTTATTATTTCTAATATCTTCAAAAAACTATTTTTCACTACTCTTTATTTTAGTGTTAAAAATTAATATTTGATTTACACAGATATGCTAATAAAATTTTTAAAAATGAAAAGCTTATTTTGGTTGCAAAATTTATTTCAATAAAAAATAATTAACAAATTTTTCTTCGTTTATTTTTTTTTAATTTTGAAGCTTTTTAGATAAAATATTAATAAAACTTTTCAGCTTCTCTCAATTGTTATTTTTTCTATAATTCCCTTGAATCGAATTATGTATGTACTGCTAGTTTTTCTGAGCAGCTTGACCACTAGGCCGTGGTAGCGTAGTGGTCAAGGTCACAAGCTCGTAGCTGGCGTATCATGAGTTTGAGCCTGGTACCGCTGAAAATCCGCCATGCAAAGGAGGCCGATGCACTTTAAATATGTCGAGGGGTCAAATGTCCTCCCGTTGGTGTGGTGTGGAAGTTAGGAGAAGCAGGTGACAGCTGAGGAGTCGTCCTCATTACATGACCATGGTTCAAAATTATGA